>JAEUYN010001097.1:0-118831 GCA_018257835.1 Euura lappo
TCCGGAACTACGAAAGACTACAAAAAATTACGAGAAATTGTAAACAATTCCGATTTTCTGAACATTTCTACGATTTGAAAGTGTTTGTAGTTTGACGTGAAAATTATTTTTACCAGGGATATTCCGTTGTCGGGAAACTGTAGATTTTTGTAATTGTTCATGAAAATCCGTAGTTTTCCACTGCCAAAACTACGAAAAACTACGACAAATCAAGACAAGAACATTCAGCTTCATTCCGTTTGTAGATATTCGTAGATTCCCGTAGATACTCGTAGAACTGATATTCCGTTGTGGGAAAACTGTAGATTTTCGTAATTGTTCAAGAAAATCCGTAGTTTTCCACTTCCAAAACTATGAAAAACTACGACAACTCAAGACAAGAACATTCAGCTTCATTCCGTTTGTAGATATTCGTAGATTCCCGTAGATACTCGTAGAACTGATATTCCGTTGTGGGAAAACTGTAGATTTTCGTAATTGTTCATGAAAATTCGTAGTTTTCTACTTCCAAAACTACGAACAACTACGACAAATTACGAAAAATTAAGAATTATTACGAAAAACCTCGTTTTTCTACGCATTTTTACGCTTCGGTATTTTTCGTAGTTTGGCGTAGAAATTATTTTCACCAGGGTAGACACTGTCGTATGTTCTTCAGACCCTTATCGATGTTCGAAGAGAGTGTTCCTTAATGCGGACCTTAAGTTGTGTTTTGTTTGACCTACGTATGAGGCTGGGCAGTCCTTACAAGAAATCTTGTAAACTACGTTGGTCTGTAATGCTGGGGGTAAACGGTCTTTACCTTTGACTACAATATTGGATAGGTTACTGTTAACCCGTGGAACCAGAGTGATATTATGGTTCTTGAATACCCTGCCGATTTGTTCTGAAAACTCCTGACATGCTGAAGAATTCTTGTCATCCTGAAGAATTCGAATGAATGTCTATCAAAGTTGGATTTTTCTCCGTTGTTTTATTACCGATATGTCGATGACATTATTATGGGTGTCCCTCTAGATAAGATCGAACACGTCTTATCAACGTTCAATTCGTACCATCCCAGACTGCAGTTTACGTCTGAACTAGAGTCTGAGGACAAGATTAGTTTCCTGGATGTGGTACTGATCAGGGAGAAGGACACAATCCTAACTAATTGGTACAGAAAACCAACCTTTTCGGGTCGGATGTTACATTTCAATTCGGCCCATACACTAACTCAGAAACGTGCCATGGTGTTCAATCTTGTAGACCGTGCTGTGACTCTGTCACATCGGAAATTCCATGGTGAAAATTTAGACCTAGTTGAGTCACTTTTACGTATGAATAACTACCCTGAACTGTTTTTTGAAAGTCTGATTCCAAAACGATTACACTATCTTAGGAACAAAAAACTTAACAGCAATAAAGTTATCATCATCCTAACGGACACCGAAGGGAACACTTCTATTCTCTTTGTCAGTAGTAATCATCGTTCAAATCATCCAATAATTTCGTTACCGTACGTTAGAGGTTTTTCAGAAGAAATCGGCAGGGTATTCAAGAACCACAGTTTTTCCGTTTTGCATGTCTTTGAGGCCGTTTGGAAACAATGTATGACATTCCACGGGAACGTATGTTATGAAGACAGGAAGAAGATGTACCATGTACAGTGTGTGGGGGACCAGTGTCTGATGTCGTCACATCTCTGACTAGTTCAGTTGCGAAAACACACAGCCGTTGAAGCTGATTTTCTCACGGTGACACAGGTGAATCGAGAATCTCGTTATCTGCAGAAGAAACATCGAAGGGCTTGGAATTGTGCCGACTCGCCACACAAGGCACTCCTCGTTATCTGCCCTGCCTCTGGTAGCCTGGCAAGCTGAAAGTAAAGCTACGGCTGCATTTTGCGAAGCGTAATCTAGTAACGAGGGTGGATCAAAGCTCAGTAATTCCAGTCGCGGGCGAAAATATCTAAGTACTTGATAGATGTCAACTTTTATAACGATCTGCAACAGTCAAGGTTCAATAAATTCTACTCTGGTAAATTTCTTCTTCTTGTTGTTCACTTCGTCTTTGATAACAACCCTCGATGAACGAATGCCAGAATCGGCAAGTGCACCTGAACTCTCAAGTTCCGTGTAGGTACCGTACCATGTGACGGTAGCACAGTACAGTTTCAAATAACTCCAGTGAATGGCGCCACGAATTGAGCGATGGAAAGGCGCCATCCGACTATCGGGGTGATCGCTTCGCGAACTACCGTAGCCGCAAGAAATTTTAGTATGGATACCGGCCTCAGCAGGTACTGACTCGAAAATTTTGTATGATTGAAGATTAATGATTGAATGATGACTGATCGCAGAGTACTATGACTGTGAATGAGATAAATGCAAAGTGGGTAGTTTTGTATTGAAACTACCTTCATGCGCCTGACTTTTTGCAACTTGCAGACCACCTGTAGTACCGAAATACACCGCTTCGCGGCGCTGAAGACGGAACCAGGAATTGGCGCCACTTTGCTGCATGGTAGGAAATGCGCGGTAAACGGTACGAATTACGAATGGATGGGCGTCTTGAACCTGTGTTCTGATGACGATACAAATAGACGCCCGGACCTGCTACGCCTAGTTGGAAGACACGTATAATCTGTGAGGTGTAACTTGATATCTTTATGTTTTATTAACTTATTTTCACATACAATAGTATTATGCGTCAATGATCAAACATTGTATAAACAAAATTTACAAAATAAAGTACAAGTCTTCACGACTAAAAGCTACTAATAGATCACATAGCTTCATATTATTTCTTTCTCGTTAAGTTTTTTTTTTCTTTTTTCTTCTTGTCAAACGGATTACTCTCTCGCACCCTCGACTCGAATGTTATATAGCTTTACGGCATTCACCTAGTACAAGTAGTATAATATATTATATGTTACTATACACGTATAGACTTTATCGAAATTTTATATGTAAATATAAAATTATCATCTCTTATTTAAATATTATTATTTTTATTATTATTAAACCACTGATAGTTGATATTGTAATGTACATGCATAACGCGTCTTCTTTCCGCCTCACATTTTCTCCTCTCCACTTTTCATTCAACAATATCCACTAGGGGCGCGCTTGTTGCAAAGGTAATACTATAAAGCCATCTTGCATGATACATCTAGTTATTTGAATCCCCTTCGCGTCTATTTCCGTTTATCAGAGCACCGGAAGAGTGTCTCGATGTGAATTATCGTCTATAACACATATACTATGTACGACAGCACCTCCCGAAAGTTGGGCCAAAATTACGATGAACGCTATAGTCATTTATTAATATATTTTTTCGTCAGTATCTCTTAATTACAATCGAGTTTATTGATTAAATTACTCTTACACGTCGTCTATGTTCGATTGTGATCTGTGAAATTTAATGTACGTAATACACACTCCCGTGGGTCGCGTCGGTTTTAATTTCATACAAACTTAAGTATGACGACCGATAACACCGTTGATTCTGCTCGTTCGAAGATCTCTCAATGTATTTGTTTTTCTCTCCGTCAATATGGGAATAACTGCGAAACCGCACGGGTCGATTACAAACTTTTATTCCATCTTCTAATATAATATTTACAACTTCAGTCACTCTCGGTCTATTTCCACTATTCATCCTCAATATGTGTAATAGTATACCTAGCGTATTCATATCTATAATCATCTCCGCGTCTACGTACGTGATCCACGCACGAACGCTGCGGTGATTGTAAGTTAATTTTTAATATGGATTTAGGTATATAGGTATTATCATACGTATAGTACAGTCATTATAACAATAATCATTGTGTATAACTATATACAATAAATAACATTTACATTTATCGCGAGAGTATAAATAATACAATATTATGTATACCTAGTATGTATGTACCTACATCGCATTATAGAGATATATATATATACTTGGAAAAGATGTTTGATTCGTTTAGCTGTCACTGACGACGAGGTAAGTGCTTCTTACTGCTTCAATTTCTCATTATATATCGTACCTTCTCTTATGAAGAAAGTATTCATATCGTTTACCATTAATTTACTACAATTTCTTATTACCCGCGACGTGAACTTCGTTTTCAAAAATCAATCGATTACTACCTACACAGTTAGACGTAGGTGAATATTGATTAGGATATGATATTTCATGTATAGTTGATAATGACGTTTGTGAAGAGACAACAAAACTCGGGGGGTACTTTACCTTTTCGGAACAGAAACTTACGAGATCTTTTGTCTCGCTGATTTTGCCATAAATAATATAGTATATAGTGTATAATATAGTAACGCATCGGCGAAAATGCGAGGAACGAATCCTAGCCCGAATATAAATCTATTGGGATGATTAGACGTGAGTTAAGGCGGTCCCAGGGTCTCATCTGTCTTGGGACTCATTGTTTAGAATATTTATCGCGAATAATACAAACGTTGGACCACTTTTTTTCTCTTCAAAATACTTGATTCGTTAATCATACTAAGTGGAATCATATCGATCGCACGAGTGATCGGAAACGTTTCTGGCCTCCTGAACAATTCCAAGTGCAATGCGTTGGTTGCTTATAATTTAAAACTATTATAATTCTGTCAGAATAGTATTCAAACTTTCAAACTGTTTGATATGTCGGCTGTGCAGCATGAGAAATGAATGTTGAACCCACTCATCTATAGTCTGTACATCCGTATCAGGTTTATTTTGAATTCCGCTTGGTTTTTGATTTATTACAACAAATATTCCAAGCATACCCTATGAAAGTTTTTCACTGAAGTACATAACTTAATGCAAACTAAATACAAAAGACATTTCCTCATTCAGACATTTCGAATTCTCATATGTTGAAAAATAATGATACCGGATACAGAAAACAAATTAATTTCTCGTCTGATGGTTTAACTCAGTCGAAAAAAGCTCACACATCGTCGTCCAACTTTTTTTTCTCCAAATGTTGGTTGATAATTTGATACTTTTAGGTCTATCTATAGCGAGGTTCTGTCAGAATAAAAAATGGAAACCTGTAGTCGTTTGTATTCCCATTAGATTCTTTAGACTTCTACGACAAAGAAATTAATTCTATACGGTCAACGCTGAAAAATTTATGAAACCGATCGAATACGTAATAAAGCTACTACTTTTGTAAATCGTTAATGTTAGGTTTATTTATGGCTTTTGATTTTTATTAGGCTAAAACACTTAATTCTCATCGAAAATATATTTGAATTGATAATTTCGTATCAATAATACCTTAATCGTGAAATTATGCAAGTTTTAATTCGTTGTCATATGTATAGGTAACATATTCTGATCTATTGGTGCCTTTTCGAAGTACATTCGTACCTATTTTTATCATATTATAATATTGTAATTAAACTGTTAGGTAGTATGGGTACAGTATGATATTAGAGATGCATGTTTGTGTTTCCCACATGTAAAATTATACGAAATTACTTTGATACTTGCGTTTCATTTATTGTCTGCCAGTGTTGATATAAGCAAATAGATGCTTCCGGTCAATTCTCAAATATTAAACGTATGCGTTAGTAATGTATCGGTCAATTATCACTGTTGATAATACGACGAATACGACAGATTTCAGTGGTAGTGACAAAAAATGGAAAAATCATTAACACCTCATCCTATTTGTTCATGCCTGGAAAAACGACGAGTTGAAATCTCGGAAGAAACACAAAAGAATATACATGAAAATCGATTGGTCGGTCAGATTAATTGATTAATGAATTTGTATATTCTGAGCGCCATGGTGAAATTAAATGTACTGCAAGTAAGTATCAACTGATTCGCATGAGGCAGGGTTTCTACTTTTTATCTTCTACAAGCATAAACAAAGATTGAGTAAAAGACCTCAGTAGTAGTACAGGCCATTAACAAATGCTGTAAGTAAGATTGCAGGTGCAGCATTATTTATACCGCTAGCCAACCTGTATGAACAATGTATATGTATCTTTTCCCTAAGTTGACATTAAGAATTACAGAAATAGGAACGAAATTTCAAACGCGTAGAATAGTCATGTGTTGTATTTCACGGGATAGCTATTCTTGAAAAACGACGCCTGTAACTCGATCGTGTCTGGAAAACAGCTAGTATATTTCATCAATGATAATGATAAAGTCTAAATCCCTTTTAAATACGAATATGAGTGTTCTGAAATCCATGGCAATCAAGGAAACAAAAATACAGTGTTTAATTATAATAGATGTATTATATCACTATCATATTTCAGCAACATAGTATTAGGTTTATGTCTCATGTATAATAACTTAGAACTACTGCGTTAGATGACAGTACTTTACTGATTTGCATAAAAATATTGTTTCTCATAATAATATTATTATGTACTTGTATAATTAACTTTTTCATTTTTATCATTATTAATGTTATCAATATTATTATTATTATTATTATTGTTATTATGCTAAAATGCGATTAAGTAAATACACTATATATATATGTGTATACATATATATGCATATATATATACTTAATTAAAATCAAGTAAATGTACATGTAATTACAAACAATTTTTCAAGATTTTTTTTCTCTCTTGTTTTTCTCTTGTTCTTCTTTTCTCTCTCTTTCTACCTCTCTTTTACAGGCATAATAATGTTATCATAGTATACATACATATATAAACTTAAATTTTTACATATAAACAATGTACAAATTGAAGCGGAGCGAATATATATAAATACATACATATAAATAAATATATATATATATATTATATTTATATATATATTTATGTATATATTTATATAGTTAAAGTAATTGTATTGTAGTTATTCTCAAATTAAATATTACGTAACTATGAGCTAACAACGAAAATCATGTAGAATTGAAGAAGAATTTTCAGAGACAAATATTTGCAGAAATCTAAATGATTCCGAGATACTAATATCACTGTGTTTTGACACCCATATTAATTATATTTATTGTAATATATGTGTATGTACGTGTATTTATTTTTCGTGAGCATTCCTTTTCTATTATGCAATCAGAATTCACTCTAACATTAGGCAAGTATATATTTACAATTCTATTCATTCCTTGATACTGCGTATTAATGACATTTACATAAATAGTTATTATTATTATCATAGATACACTATGTACCATCCACTTTGTTTTTGGAAAGTAGGATTACAAACAGTCTCCATGGATCACCGGTTGTGTTGTTTCGCTTTCGTAGACTCTGTTGACTTTGTATCTTTATTTTTCCCTGCTTTTTTAGATTCAGACTTGACCGGCGCTGCCGCTGCCGCTGTCTTGGAGGTGGCACTTTGCCTGTTGCACTTCCGCGACGTGCTCTTAGTCGTTGACTGAGATTCGCTCATTCTATCCAGCTCTGCCATTGCTTCCTGAATAGCGTTTTCCAACTGCATATTTAATTTACGACTTCTAGAAGAAAATAAAATATTTGATTAGCCACAGTTTCCACCTTCAACTTGCCATTTGGCAAAAAATAACTACTGAACGTCTAAGTTTCTCTAGAACAATCCCTGAAGCATTTTCAAATTTGAATTCTAATCATAGAGGTATTGGCAATTGATAATTTTATACAAGGAATGACAATCGCCAATACCCGAAGCAGACCTGGTACACTTTAAATACAAACAGTAATTGGCTGTTGGTTTGCTAATAAATGCTATACATGTTTTTCTCTGTACTCGATACAGTAATTCCAGTGACACTACGATCGATAATTCTGACATGTAAGCCGTTTTACAATATCGTCAAAAAACATGTAACACAATCATTTCATACGCTTCGTCTCCGTGGCTTCATACCTGACACGTTGCGGCGTCATTTCACCTGCCAGCTAATGGCGTAAAAATCAAAGATATTACCTGAAAAAGTTTGGAGCTGGGTATTGCTATTGCTATTCAACTAGTCAACTGAAATAAATCTCCTCGGTGTAGTTCTACTCGTTTACGATAGGACTATGGGATTGTGACCGAAGGAAGACGCGGTGCTACGTCGGGTATAGCATTTATTATGACTTTTCTGATAGGATGAAAGTTCATAGTTGTTCCCTATCAGGTAGCGACTCACTTCCTAAACTTTTTTCTGGCACGGTGGTGCGCTTCGAGCCCATCGGAGAGAGATTTGAGGGAAGTAGCGTCAACCTGGGTGAGCGATCCGCTGCCCCCGTACCAACGCACCCAAACGCGCAAGCTGCCCGGGGGCCCGAGGGACTCGACTTTTCCAGGCCAAGCTGGACTCCCCCGAGCTGCGCCCCACACTAGCTCACCAACCTCAAGTTGCCACGAATTTCCAGCTTCCCTCTGATCCTTGGTTACTAAGAGCCCAAAGAAGTATTACGTCAAAATTGTCCGGCATCCAAGATGCCGTGTTCTGTTGTTATCTTCTCAAAGTGAGGAGATTAAAATAAAGAAACAATTAAAGGGGAATAGTTTTTGATCCTTTTTTTCAGCCCTTTTCCCACAGCTAATTTTTCTTTTTCCTCTCTGTTAATTCCCACCTCCATTTATATATAAATATATTTACATTTTAATATTCATATGTATTTACGTTAAAGTGATTCCATCACCCGTGTCGAGGATTGAGATCTGATCAGTGCGGATTTATTAGTCGACGTGTTTTCATTATGGTCAGGGACAAACACATACTCTGGAATGGTGTTAACATTTCAACACTCGGAGCATCGTCTAATGACTCCTGTACAATATGTATTTCCCATAATCGAATCGTCAAAGTGAGTGCATGGGTCTTTAACGTTAGGTACTGGTGCTTGCTGCGTGACATTTGCTGTTACTAAAGCATAGTCGAATATTACGTTTGACGGTGCAAACTTTTTGTACGTGAGTTATAAAATGCTACAACGAATTCATTGAGTTGCAGGATTTCAGCGTTGCTCAGAGAACGTTGCAAGATAATCTCATAGTCCTGTAGACATTTTTTTTCGGGTATGTAGCATTTTATATCAGAATATCAAAACGTTCTTGAGCCTGCTTCCAGCTTAACATTTTGTTGCTGGTGAGGAATTTCACTTGTTGTGAGATTGTCTGGAATTGTGCACATGCGGGTCGAGGCGAGGCGTATGGCATTATAATTATATGTACAAAGTATGCGATACGAATGCGTGCCATACGATCTCTGAAATGAACGGAATGACTAAAGCGATTGCGATTGCCCGCTGGCAGCAATTTTATGGAATGAATTATTACAATGGTATTAACAAACCTAACAGCCAATTAGTAAACACAATAAAATATCCTGATTTATTATTTACGATCGTGATTGATTGTTATGCAAGTTGTTACTGTTTGTTGAGCAAGCAACGTTGAGTTGGGAAAATAGACGATTTTGAATTAGAAAAAAAGATTGGAATACTTGATTACTTACCTGCATGATTTCATGAATAATTGACTGAACGAACGTGGTTTTAAGACTATAAAAATCAATTACGCAACAGCATAAGTGATAATGGTGATGAACTATTCAGATACTGTGATCAAACGTACTTTGTTTCCTACTCACAATCAGCCTGGGAACTATTGATATGATAATATTTGATGACCCAACAGAATTTGAAATTAATTAATCGTTACCTCGGTGCGTTATGAAGCTCAAGTAAGAAAATGACGTCAGTATCTAAATATTTGAGCACAAGTTCAGGATCATGCGTACGCGTAATATTTCCTCAATAACAACCGTTGGTGTTGTGAATAATGAATAATAGTAGGGCCATTACCAAAGCAATTATGTTAGAAATGAATAAAGATGATACATGGTAGTGGAACCAACACCATAGTCATCCAAGTCTTTCATGCTTTCACTTCCCTTTTTCTTGCACAATCATTATTCACTCATACAGTTTTCAGGTACGCCTCAGCACTCAGAAAAAATGAGTTTCAGTCTTGTAACCTCGTATCGTAATAGGATCAAAAAAACAAGATATGGCACACTGCAGAGAATGCTCACCATGCGACAACTAGGTCTAAGTAGAGAATGTATTCATAAGTTACAGAGTAGATGTAGATATCTAGAAGTACAGTACAATACTGACCATCCTGGTCTTCATGCAGGGTGGAGTGCATGGAGTGCACCGAGTCCAGCTTTCGCTTGATCCCACGGCCAAGGGCATGATCCGCCCCTTCGCACCTTGCCGAGCTCACCACACCTTCCGCCTGCTTCAACGTCTCTGACGCATAGATCTGTCAAACACAACTCAATCAACTCAGGCACAAACCTACCGCATGCTACTATCATTTGATCGGAACGTTATTGAAAAAAAAAAAAGGAAAAAAATGATTCAATGTATGAATGTGTGATACGATAATGGATCTCTTTTCATTCCATGATTCTCGACCGAAACACCTTTATTTCATTTTTCTGTCCGATCAAGTTTACAAAACTCGAGCAATTACGAAGTGACGGGTTCATTTCAATCGACATGCAGCGACATAATTAAATACCAATTTTCCCAAGGTTTAGATTTCTACAGAAAAGCTTCAAGCTTGGTTAGAGACATGCTTCACGGTTTTCTGTACTTTGGTATTGACAATATATCTTGTATCATCTTATCCAGTTTGATGGTTGAATAAAATTAATTACTTTTCCCATGCATTGTGAAGAAAACCAAAAGACTATGAGAGCAACTTAGATTTCCAAAAATACACATGCTTATTGCAGGTTTGTTTGTTTGTTTGTTAAGAATTAGTTTTATAATATATTCTTGATTGAGAATTTATTTCATCGTATAAATTGATAATTTCTAAAATTCCGTTATCACTGAATAATAGTACAATTACATATTGTAGTTTTACGTTAAATAATAATGCTACGAGTAATATTAATGCTCATGTAAAAAACTTTTAAAATAATTTTAAATACAAACTAATTACAAACTTAATGTTATTATAATTCAACCGTTCCCTTTGTTATAAAATTCAACCAACAACAGAGATATTACGATTATTTAAACGTTAATATACAACTCGATAGGGTATAAACCATTCGAAAAGAATGTCTCCGCGTTAATCCTCCTCCGAGGAGTCGCTGTCTTCGCAATCGTCGTTACCTTGATTCGCGTATGCGAATGGATTGTAAATGTAAGGATCGACGTATGCCTGTTTATTCTGATAATGATTAGCGAGAGCAACGTCATTAATATCAGACCTGTAGTTATACAAATGAGGGTAGAGCCCAGGTGTCGCGGAACCAGACCCGTTCATAATTTTTGAATTTACTAAACTATGTGGAAAATACGGCACGGCACTGGCCTGTGGTTGTACGAATTTTTCACTGGGATAAGGATGTGCCGGCAGACGAGTTTCAAGGCCTTCCCCGCTCTCGAAATCACGGAGATCCACGTCGGTATCTTCTTGATAAGGACGCGACACTACTTTGTGAGAATACATATTCGAGGCCGATGGGATCATAGTATAATGCGCGTGGTCTGGTACTAATGTATGTTGCTTATACATGTTAGCGCCAGGAATGAAATTATGATTGTGATACAGGATGGGATAATGATTTTGATCGGTGACCTGAGGTGAATTGTCAGTTTCAGATAATAAAGTACTTGTCATATCTCTACTAGCGTCTAGCTGTTCCGCCAATGGTGAATGATCCATAATGTCTGAATAAATGGAATGATTTGGTGAAGATATGTCCATACGCTCTCGAGAGTCTGCACGAGTGTTTTCTGGGTGTGTCGTATCGGCTGGCTGGTGGGTGTCTGTTTTAGTGAGATGATGGGTGCTCCCCTGTTCTATGTGGGTACCAACCTGGATCCCCGTTGTCACCGTCGACTCGACGTAAGTTTTCCCATGGTGTCCAGATGGTCCTATCATCACTTCCTTTGTCGCTATACCATGAACTTGCCAATCCTCAGAAATGATTTGGGTATCCCCTGAGTCAGGTTCGCTGCTGGACACGCAGTGAACCATGGGCTGAAAATGTTCACGAACAATCGTTAGAAATTATAAAGTTGTATGAATTAGTTTAATAACTGTCTATTTGGATGATTCTCTCGAAAAACTCATTTTTCAGGGTCTCAAGTGAAAAAGAAAGCAATTTCGAGTTTTAAACTTCTGGATAACCTTCAGTTCAAAGTGTTGTAACGTAATTATCAGTTGGACAAACTCAAGCGCATTTTCAAAGGTTTTTGGCATACTGCGGGCCTATACCTTTTTTTTCGTTTATCAAAAACGGCAAAAAGTCGATTGATACGATTTTTTTCCAATTCGTCTTGTAGCGGTATCTCAAAATGATCTAATATATTCTGGTAAGATAATCTAAGAAATCTGTTAAAATTTCGGAAATCAACTCGGTTACTACAAAAATCACTCTTTCGGGAGAATCACCCATTGCCTGCACAAAAGACTCGAATAAAAATCAATATTTGTTCGTAGTCCTTAAATACATTCAATGGTTTAATTCTGAATCTTCGATTGAATTGATAACCGAATAATATGTGAAGCAACCGTATTACCGTTGAAGACGAATGATGCCTGGTTCCAATCGATGGTGCAGGAGATGCTGCCCCATGAGTTGTGGTATCCACTGCAGGGCTATTAGAACGTTGACTATTTCCAGGACTGTGGGTTGTCGTGTCTGGTGGTGAACCTTGCCGCATCAGGGTGGATTGTGCAACATTGTTTGCTTGGTTACCTGCCGTTTGTGTAGAAACTGAATGCCTCGCCGTCAGAGGACTGTGTTGACTATTCTGTTGAGCAGTTTTTTCAACAACAGTAGTACTGCTACTGGTTAAAACATATTGCTGCTGTTGCTGTTGCTGTTGCTGTTGCTGTTGCTGCTGCTGCTGTTGTTGTTGTTGCTGCTGTTGTTGTTGTTGTTGTTGTTGTTGTTGTTGTTGTTGTTGCTGCTGCTGCTGCTGCTGCTGCTGTTGATGATGATGATGTTGTTGCTGTAGGTCCAAACTTTGCTCTGATCGCGGCGAACTGACCGTACTCTTTGGTGACGAAGGAGACTTTCCTTGAACTAATCCACTGCTAAGAATGTATGACTGATTGTGGTCTAAGTTCAGTGTCGGATCCATACTATTTCCATTATTAGCAGTTGCGGATTGAAAATTTGGAATTTGATTATTGGAAACCATGGTAGTCTGCTGTTGTACGATAGTCGTGTTCTGTTGCACAAACGTGGTATTCTGTTGATTAGGAGCAGTAGACACAGCTATGTTGGAAGCCGGTGCACAGGGAACCATCAACGTTTGCCCATTCATCTGTATAAATTCCTGCTGGCCTTGAACGTTAGTCGGACGAACTTGCGAAGTGTTGAAAGTGACTTGTTGGTTCGGACTGACATTAGCTACTATCGGGCTCAACTGATTTCCAAACGAAGTTGTCCCGTTTACAAGGAACTGGCCGCTGTTGGGTGATAAAAATTGTGCCCCCGGACTATGCTGCTGAATGATCTTTCCTCCCGTTGCCTGGGGTGCCCTGATCACCATTCCCGCTGGTCCGGCAGCCAGAATACTTTGCCCGGGACTGAATATATTTCCGTGACTTTGCACCGGTGTCAGAACATTTTGCCCATTAACATTCTGTAACTGCAGCTGCATTCCTATGTTGTTATCCTGCAAGAGAGTCGCTGTTCCGTCAGCAGACATGACCATACTGCCGATTCCAGGTACGATAAATTGTTGAATTGTAGGAAAATTCTGCATCATCCCCGTAGTCCCATTCAAAAGATTGACTGGTTGCAACAAATTGATCTGCTGTGTGGGCTGAGGGTTGGTGATTATTTGCTGCGTATTGAATTGCGCCGAGGCCGTCCCAGCCTGGCCGTTCATGACGAGCTGAGCCGGAGCCCCACCCTTTCCAGGAACGATGGTAAGAGCTTGTAACATCGGACCACCGATGTTTTGAGTCTGAAAATTTTGCTGCGCAAAATTCGACTGTGATTGCATCAGCATTCCTGTGTTCTGTTGGGAGGATGCGATGTGCAGCATAGAAGCAACCGTTTGTGAATTTCCCTTCCTCTTCTTATACGCCTTCTTCTTATTGATCCCAGATTCCGGAGACATCAGTGACGGCTGTCTGTTAACCATACCGGAATTTGCGTTGACATTTCGCGATACATCTTGGTTCGCCTCCAAGATCGACTGCGCGTTTTGCAAAACATTCCCAGTGGCTACGGTGAGATGAGGAATTTGTACGTTCTGGCCCATACCATCCACGGTCATCACGCTGGGTTGGATAAGCAGCGGTGTCTGAATGGTGTTCACTAGTACAGTCGGTTGTCCAATCACCTGCTGAGCAACCCCAACTGCTGGAATTACCTGGCTCACGGCACCCGTGACATTGGTGACCATGGGTGAAACTGACATTGGTGGCATCGAACTGGCATTCGACATAAGCTTAGGCGGTGGAGGTGCCATCACTCCGCTGATCCCCGACCCCGTACTGGCCATGATTAGCTGTCCACCGCTGGAAACTAATATGTGACCCGGTGGCAACGTGTTTGCCGAAGAATGCTTCAACACCCCAGCTGAAGTGTGGATGACATTGTGAACTTGTACGTTTGACTGCGGGTGAGATTGTTGGTGCGATTGCGATTGCTGCTGACTCTGCGAACACGAGGTTGCCTGCGGTACCTGGATACTACTAACCACGCTCTGAACCATTTCGAGCGGAGATTTCGACACACTAACGGCCGGCGATTGACTATACGTGACCTGCCCTGCGCTGGAATGGTGCAGGGTTCCAGATGATACCGTAACGGTTGCAGGCATCGAATTCGACTGATTTAGAATCTGGGTCTTGCCCGAAACTAGCATGTTCGGTACAGCGGAATTAGGCATGACGGACGGCGCGTTGATCGAGACTGTAGCGGTATTGGCGCGTCCCGCAAGTACGGACGTGATTGTGTTGCTACTGGCCGTATGGCCACTAGCCATCGTTGTTATTACCGAAGAGGCTCCGCTATACCCTCGAGACACGGCGTTGACTGTGTGAGGATGAGGCTGGTACCCGTCGATCGGTGATTGCCTGATTGCCGTTGATTGCCGTTTCGTTTGATGAGGAGACGAGTTCTGCGTCAAGGTTTCCGACGTTTGATTGACAAGTTCGGCCAGCGGCGAAGTGCTCGGTGGCACCGTGCTCGACGGTACCATGGTTGAGCACGGCGGCGTCAAAGACCGTTGTTCCGGCAGTCCCGACGATGATGCTGAGGATGAGGATGAGGACGAGGATGATTGGGTAGGTTGCTGACCCTGAGGTGTCGACGGTTGAGAAGAAATGTGTCCAGACGTCTGATGAGAATGAGGTGTCGGCGGTTGCGAATAGCTGTGAGGAGTAGAGGGTTGCGACGAGATGAGACTCTGCGGCGTCGTCGGTTGCGATATTCCCGACGTTGACGATGCCGGATTCTCCGAATTGGCGGGACTATGGTTACCAATAGGAGATCCATGACTGGTACTAACTGTGCCCCCCTGAATTGGTCTAGAATCAATTTGCTGGCTAGTAGGGGGTACCCTGTCCCCGTAAGTAGACGAAGTTACGGGGTCTTCGCGTTGATCGGATTGTACGACGTAATGCCGATGAAATTGTGGCTTGTATTGATCCTGACAATAGGATTGTGTGTCGGCGCTCGAAACACAACCTTGACAAGGGCTGTGCTCGGGAACGGTGACATTATTAACCGGTGTGGGTGTCATACTGCTGTGAACAACGACCGGTGAAGTTGCGTGATTCTTAACGGAATTACTGCAAACGGAAGAGTTTGTGGGACTCGGTACGGAGAAAGGCTTTGGTTGTGGAAGATAAGCGTTGTTACCAGGCACATTGACGTTGTGCGTGGTCTGAGATACTTTTGAGCTATTCAATATGGTCACGTGAGAGCTACTGACGCCGGTCTGTCTGGATATCGTGCTGTTCAAGAGCGCCGTTTGCTGGGCAAGGTATCCGCTAGGATCATCCAGGAAGGATGGACCACTGCTCGGAACCGTGGAGCCGATTTGATTACTAGACTGTCCCCCTTTATCGGCATAGTCATCGGTCGGACTGAGATTCGATTGATCAACAACGTTGTTCTTTATCTCGACCGAATGATGTTGTCGCTTTTTCCCGAACGTTCGGCTCGCCTTAGCCTTTTTACGGGCAATTTCATCCGTCCACGGCGACGTGGGTGGAATATGATGATGAAGGGGTGGAACCCGATCAAAGTTGTTACAGACTAAATTGCTTTGCACAGAAACAGGTGGTGACTGATGAGCTGCGGCTATCGTTCTATTTTGTTGCCACGGTGGAGCTCTTGGATTGAATGAAACGGCACTGGCCTGTCCGTTCGGTCCTATCACGGGCTGAGCGTCGACGACATGATTACCGTTGGGACTTCTACCGGCATGATTTACACTCTGAAATTGTTGGTGTCCCAGTTTGGGATCAACACTAACGGCTTTGGTTTGGTCGAAGTGTCGAACCGGATAAGGTACCTGATGCTGCGGATAAATTCGTTGCATATTATCAACGGGACTACCACCGTTGGATATCAAGTTGCAATTTTGTAGAACGTGATGTCGCTGTAAGACGTGACTGTGCAGCTGATGGTGTTGGTGTTGAATTTGCTTTGCATTCATTTCTTCGTCGCTAATCGCGTTCGATCTATTTTGTCGATTCTGAGATTCACCGTTATTAATGCCATTAACAATAGGCCCAACATTGGACTGCTGCACAACGTTCATAACCTGCCCATTCAGCTGATCAGTTGATTGCGTTACTTGATTGGGATACTGCGACTGAGCGCAAGCCTGAGGTATCTGTTGCTGTTGCTGTTGTTGTTGTTGTTGTTGTTGTTGTTGTTGTTGTTGTTGATGATGATTCTGTTGTTGCTGATGAATCTGCATTTGAAAATGTTCAGGAGTCTGCGGTTGTATCAAATGTTGTGGCACTGGCTGGTGTTGTTGTTGTTGTTGTTGTTGTTGTTGTTGTTGTTGCAACTGTTGCATCTGATGTTGGTGTAGTTGTTGCAATTGCGGGTGAAGCGTCGCCTGACCCGTACTTTGCGAAGGTGTTCCGTGATGTAGAAAAGCATCTCCCTGATGCTGAGCCCCATAATTGGTCGTAGCTTGTGCCTGCTCTGGATCTTGGCTCATATGCTGTTGATGTTGTTGTTGGTGTTGTTGTTGCTGTTGTATACTCATGTTGTGTTTTTGTAGCTGCTGCAAGTGAAGTTGTTGCTGAAGCTGCTGCTGCTGCTGTTGCTGATTAATATGCTGTTGTTGCATAACGTGCAACGATTGTTGACTCAACTGATTTATGTACGTAGGCACCTGTTGCGTCATTTGATTATTCACGACGTTCTGTTGTTGTTGTTGTTGTTGCTGCTGCTGCTGATGTTGTTGTTGATGCTGCTGCTGCTGCTGCTGCTGTTGTTGTTGTTGTTGTTGGTGTAGTATTTGCATATGTTGCATTTGTTGGTGATGATGCAGTATTTGTTGCTGTTGGGCCTGTTGCTGTTGTTGCTGATGCTGTTGTTGTTGTTGCTGCTGAGATATGTGTTGTTGCATGAGCTGCTGCTGTTGCTGCTGTAGTATCAGCTGCTGCTGGTGCTGCTGCTGGAGCAACTGTTGTTGTTGCTGCGTCATATTCTTCAAATTGTTTCCCTGTTGTTGTTGATTCATGACCAAAGGATTTCCCATCACCATTCCCGGCATACCGTGTTGTCCCAATCTCTGCTGTGACGCGCGGGCAGCGACAGCGCCGTTTACGTCGTGACTTTGCAACGGTGAATTCAACGGCTGGTGATTTATCGATTGATTGTTATTCTGCTGGATCTGCAGGTTCGGTATTGCGATCGGCGGCCATACCTGAAGAGCAAAAGAGATTTACACCAGTCAGTGAATCATTTACGAGAGTTAGACGACAAAACGAATAACGCCGTCGAATCGTCGAATACTTAAGAATCCAAAGGTTTACCTGTGGGCTGTGGGGAATTGGGGAACCTTGCACCCCAGTCGCTGTCGAAGCGGCCAGGGCGCGTTCCCGTTGTGCCAGCAGTTGCGACACCGAGACACCGGAATACAACCCACCGGCGCTGGCCAGCTTCCGCTTCTTCCGTTTACTAAGGCCGTCTGAAAAATCGAATGGTTAATGCCCAACTATTACCCAGAGGTAACGAAACAAAAATTCGTCGAATGAAATCGCAATTTTTCGTGATAACAAATCGACGGTTCAAACATGTATAATTTAATCGGTGAAACAGCGTCGTAATAGCGATTGTTTAATTATGCATCAGCGCGTAGTGCGCTGTAGCGGAATAAAAGGATATAAAGATTTTCCTGAAAGCGGAGAAGGAGACTGAAAGAATGAGGGAATGAGGGAATGAGGGAATGATGGAATGAGAGAATAAAAGAACAAGAACGGTCTCGCGCAGTAGCAGCAGAAGCGGAGAAAGACTACATAAATTCAATTCATATTCCAACTCGACAACTCGCAATTATAAAGTTATACGAGAGACTACGTCGAGGCCGTGGTGAGAAAATGGAATAACATTTTCTGCTCCCCGCGTTTTAACGGGGGCACTATATTCAAACAACGGTGTATAACAACCGGCACCCGCCTCCTCGAACCAGGGCGATATCCCGGTCGAGATATGCCCGTGGCGGAATAAGACGGATTTTCGGTTCGCGTGACGACAGAAACTCCTTCGACCATTTTAACCTCAGTGACTCGACCCCAACTCTATGCGGTTCCTGCGGTCAGTTTAACGATTTTAGCCACCAAGCCCACCCAAGGTGGGTGCCTCCCTCCCGTACTCCTCGAGCTTCGAGGCTGACTCGCGTGCGTGTTTAAGCCTTTCGTTTGTCCAGCAAAGTATCCGACCGCGTCGAAGCAGCTTAGCGAGTTGATTTGGCCATATGCCTTCCCGTCTTCATTCGCAGCCACCACAGTGGCATATTTTATATACCTGATGACTGTTATGAGTAAATGGGTAAACGTGACGAAACGTTGCACAATCCGAGTACATAAGCAGCGTCTCAAATGACACAGCTATACTTTTTGCCCCTCTCGTCATTCTCGCGTTTGTGCGGTAAACCGCGAGAGCTTGTAGTCAGAGGAGCGATCGCCTCGTCACACAAAAGCTCGAGATTCTGAAGGGCGACGAGAGCCGCTCCTCGAAACAGCCAGCTTCCCGTTCAACGAGAATTTCCAAGTTTCAGGGTAGGGTAGAGTAGGGTACGGCACGGCGGATAGCGATGTTTGAAGATATACGTAATATTGCGATAACAACCGTCAGCGGGTGCTGAAATTGGCGTGATTCGAGAGGGCTGCGTCTCCGAATCTACGTACGAAAGGGACGCGGTATACTCATCCCCGGGCGTGTTTCTTAGTGTCGAAGGATATACAGAGGAGCGCGATAGAGACGAGAGAGGGGGTCTTTTATCTGCAAACCTTTAGAGGATAATTATACTCTGACGTGTGGCGAGGGAATTGAGTGGCGGGGGGCAGAATAGCGGGAGATAACTGGAGGGTAGTAACGAACCCCACCACGCTCTCCGTATACCTTGTGCCTTACCTACCCTTCTTCATTAGAGAGACGAGATTTCGCTGTGACCGCAATTCATTCTAATCGTAAGGTTCGATGAAAGGAAGAGTGGTTGACTTTGTTCGCGTTTGACACGTCATCCTTTAAATCTTTGAACGGGCAGAATCGAGAGGGCCTTTATCTTCGCACGGTTGCGCCTTGCGCTGTGTGGCGACTAGCGGTTTCCTTTGACGGTGGTAAGATTATGTTCAGGAAAGGACAGAGACGGCTTTGGGGAATCTGTTACACGGATAAAGATAACCTTTATCCTACCCGCGAGAGTGTGGGTATCCCGTACTAGGAGCATTTCCTGCCCCACAGAGAAAGAAAGATAGGTAGGTAGGTAGGAGAAGGGCTCGAGAGTCTCTTACTAATTCGAGTAGCGAGTTCGGATCGCGAACAAAGTTTACGAGGGCAACGCAACCCCGTATATACGGTAATTAGAGAACAAAAGTAATCTTGTTCCCGATGAATCGGGGCTCGTTCAGGCGGTGAATTTAAGTAGCCGTGAAATTGCGCTTCCGCGTTCGTTTACGCTTCTCGATTATAAAATGAATCTTTTTCTCAACCTCGATTGAAAGTCATTCTTCCTCTACCTATAGCTATAGCTGCACCGCATCTCGCCTCGACTGGGACTATCCCCCAAGCGTAGTGTGAGATCGTCAATTTCTTTTACCGCGCAACGGATAGAACAAATCATGTTCGATGGACCCGTCTCGCGGCGTTAGGAGAATGAGTCAAACAAAAAGTTTCAATCCATCGAATAACTCGCTACGATAATCAACCTCGTTCTACCAGGTCTACTATGATTTATTCCAAACTTGATCGGTGGATCGGTTTTTGCCAACTGAAAAAGAGACACGGTCAGGCTTCGTACCGGGTGTAGAATGGGGTGGCGTGTTTCAGGAGCCAACAACGTACCTCATTGGACGTCGAGTGTCGAGGATAGAACGGAACTAGATAGAACGGAAGCTGAGAATGTTATCTCGCTGTGGGAACGACGCCAATCTCGATCATCTATGGGATCGGTGGTACTTTGAACGAGACGTAGCTCTTACTGAACGTCGGGCAATGGAATGCGCATGATCGCCGAGGAGCGCAGAGGAGACTGAAAGCTGTGCGCGGGTCCGGTACTGCGGCAGGCACCTACCACCTACCACCTACCACCTACCAGCTAGGAGTCTCCCACCCCCGATCCCCGCCGGCCGCGGCGTAAGGTTGAGCACTGGTTATATTCTCGTATGAAATTAACCCTTATCAACGCGTGTCTACTAGCTTCTTCTCTTCTCCACCCGCGTCAAACCCCATCCCCACCCCGGCGAAGGCGGCGAGAACTGGGGAAGGGGCCGGTCGATCCCAACGGAAACAGCAACGACGGCACGTACACCGGGAGGAAAGTCGTCGACACCGACGACCAAGTGGGCGACGCAGACGACGACGACGAACCGCTAACACCCGCGGACTCTCCACCTCAGCCACCGTTGGACTTTTTCTCTCTCCCGGGACTTATTGATCGCGCTACGACCGACAAGAAGACACGGCTTCGGCTGATTGGCCTCTTTCAAAGGTGGCGAGAGAGCGAGCGGGCGACTGACTCCCTCCCACCCTTAACCTGCCACCCTTCGTCCTCCGCCCACGCCTCGCGCCCGGACACACGGTAATCCGCAGTCAGTTTATAAAACACAATATGCGACCAACCAAAGGCGGTTCACGGAGACGAGATTAATTTTCCCTTTCATAACCGCGCAAGGACGCCGCCGCGGTAAACTTACTTTCCAGAATCAATTGTTGTCTGGAAGTTAAATCTCTGAGATTCTACCGCGTGAAATTGCCCACCCCAACGACTTTATAAGGCTATTGCGCAACAAGAGTTCTCGAGAACGATATTTCTTCCAGGCCATTTTTCAATTACCTACCTACCCTGTACGCCGTAACGCGCGGTCGTTCCCATTGTACTGCTGTGCGAGAACCTGCCGTAACATATCTTGCATTGTTGCAGCGCACGTAATAAACAGAGGCACGGTAGTAGATACAATTAGAGTTGCGGAGAATAATATCACCCCGACGACCATAAAAAGCTGCGAGAATAAAGATAGAGAAACAAAAATGGAAAGACAGCAGCTAAAGAGAGAAAACGGGGTTTTCATTGATTGTAGAACTCTCTCGACCACTGACGATAAACTATGCTTAACCTCGAGTTTATTTGATCCCGGGCTGGAAAGCTCCCTCACTCAGCTGGCACTCCGGCACCCTGTCGCTGCTCAACGCCACCGCATTCGGGAGGGGATGCGCTCCTACCCCTCGGTCGCCCTCCCCCCTGCCCCTCTCCCGCACCCTTTACCTCGCTCCCTAGCTGGATCTCTCTCAACGATCCGCAACCCTCTTCGCCCCCCCCCCCAGCCCGTATCGCCGAACGCGTCAGAGGGATGCCTGGCAAAGCAGTCTCTCCGCTTGTCGCTTTATATCACCGGAAAATTGGAATTGAAGCGCCGGTAGAAGCGAGCTTTCAAGTTTAAAACGACCCCGTAAAGCTGCGCGCAAAGCCCCGGTTAAATGTGAAAACGCGAAAACATGCTGGTTAACGTTACGTTAATTTTACACCGAGGATTCAATTTCTATACCGATATAGGTTTTTTTATTGCGCCACACTCTGTACTTCGCCTCTGTACATATATATGTTTATATGTGTGTATATATCTCTGTCCTTCGTATGTCGATACGTTGCGATAACCAATAAATGGCAGAAAAAGCTTTGGGCCGAACAAGACTCATTCGTCATCAAAGCATTCTCCGCATCCCTTTCATATTTCCATCGAAGCTCGTAATTGATTCGGAATTGCCGCAGAGAGAAACTGCAGACGCGGAATGTTGAAAGTTGATTAGGTATACAGAGTTCGTGAGAGCGAATTCATGAAATATGGATGAAAGTGAAAGAAAAAAAACAACGTAATCTTTTTGTGAAATCTCTCGCGGCCAGCGTATCAGTAGCTCGTGGATGCCGCTTCCGTTTACTGTAACGTCATTACCGTGCCTCGACTAAGGGCGGGCGATTCAATCTGCAGTTATCGCGGCGCACAGGGCGGGCGCGGGCCACCATCTGCAGGGAGGAAGGGGGAGTGAAAGGGAGAGGGAGAGGGAGAGGGAGAGGGAAGATCTCGCAAGGGAGGCAGGACCCTCGACTTTGTCCCTCTCTCACCCCTCGCTCGTCGTTACTTCCTCCTTC
The DNA here is from genome assembly GCA_018257835.1 of Euura lappo. Taxonomy (NCBI): domain Eukaryota; kingdom Metazoa; phylum Arthropoda; class Insecta; order Hymenoptera; family Tenthredinidae; genus Euura; species Euura lappo. Next base: position 22,776 of record JAEUYN010001097.1, read on the forward strand.
CACTCGACGCCTACGCCCAGCTTCCCTTCCTCCTCCGCAAACCCCGAGAGTCGCTCCGTTTCTCGTAATAACGTTACCAGCTACGATCAAGCGATGAAAGTTTAATACCAACCTACAGGAAATTTAATATCCTTTTGTTCGTAGATTTTTCCTCGGTTGTCGCTGGAATCGTATTACGCGGCGGATGGGTGTTTTTTGTGATTCAACTAAATTCTACGTACTCTCTCTTGTCCATTACAGTTTTATAGGTGGAATTGAAACCACCCCGTGCCCCTCGAGCGAAGGTGAAGAAAACAAAAATAGTTAAAGAGAATATTTCCTTTCACCTTTACCGATTATATCCGAGAATGGAAAGAAAGCCGTCGCAAGGGGGTGGCTTATCTTCGACTCGATAGTCGCGAGTCGACGAAGCGACGCCGCGTGATTTTTCGGCGTGTAATCCTCAGCCTCGTTCCGAGCGGGGGAAGAAAAAACGAATTGGTCGAGTTTGGAGTGGGTTAAGTTGGGTTACGCCGCGGCTGTTATACGGGAACAGGGAGAATTTTATCTCTCGAGGTCAGGATTATTGAGGTTTTCGAATTCGTATCCGAACGACCAGCATGATATATTGATAAATGTGGTTATGCCCCGTCGCCGGTGGGGAAAAAGACGTGGGTAGCTTTTAAATCGAATGGGAATGGAGAGGGAGTGGGAGAGGGAGACAACCGAGCCAAAGCTTTTTTCGGCTGCCGCCGCATATCGTCGGAGAAGAGAAAAGCGTCGGCGTATATTTTCTCGGCGGTGGGCCGCGTCTATAGAGCTTTGAGTTATATCGGCGATACCCCGAGGGAAGATCCGGGCGGGATATGAGGCAAAAGCTATGAACAATGATTCAAGCAATGAACAACAACCCTCTCTGTTGGAGGGACCAATTTTCGCTATTTTATCCCGATCATCTCCCTCCTCACGCTATCCGCTATCGCAAGATGGGGAACGAGGATTGATAAAGAATTTAACGATTTTTCAAACGCCCCACGCCCCACGCCCCACGCCTCTGTCATCCCATCATTTCCATCCCGGCCTGGGTGTAGACCGTACGTTATAGGTATGTATGTACGTGTACCCACGTGATACCCGAGCAGGGATTGATTTCCCCCTACAGCTACTGCATGCTGACTACGTATCTACGGCGCTTTGTTGATTGCAATTACGATTACAATTGCAATTAGAACGCGTCGAGTTGAGCTTGGGCATTGTCGTCGACTCCTCGCGTCGCGTTAACTCGATCATCGATAAACCCGCGACAGACTATACGTACCGCGTATACGTAGGTATATTCGAATAACCGCCGAGGCCCCGGAATTGATAACAATCCTATCACCCTCGTTCCCGTAGCCCGTAAAATTGAAAGACGTCGATACGACCCCGGCCCCGACTCCGAGCCCGGGCCCGGCTGTTTTTAATACACTTTCATACAATATTCTAGGCACGTTCAATACCTGCCTTAAGATTATTTTCCCTCCCTCTTCGGAAGCCGCAGTGATCGTACTATATAGGAGTTGTTTTCGTAGAAACGAGATTGTCTGGGGGTTATTATTGGAAAGCAAAGTATAAAGCTCCGGGGTGGGTTCGGCGGTTGCAACGATGTGGCCACGCGGGGATATGGGAACGGGGAGGTCGGCTATATATCATTGCTGGTTTAATACCACCAGGGAGATCGGAATTGAAGAGGGGGGGAGAAAGGGGAAAAGACGGAAAGAGGGAGCTCGGTAGTGGAAAGGGATGCGACGTCGACGTCGACGCCAACGCCGCACCGGCTCCGCTAATGCCGCAATTTCATCGTTTTTCTTCACCGCGACTTTTTCCTAATGATTACCAGGGGGGGGTGACGGAGAGGCGGCGGACACGCCGCGATTCTCTCAACCAAGTGAAACTTTTGGTCCTCTTCCAATAAAAGTTGGCACGTGCTACGTCGTTCGTTACTCGTCGATTATATCGCCGGCATCGCAGCGCTATACATGGACACGTAGACGCGTAGACGCGTAGACACGTGGGTAGACACGGGCAAGGGTAGGGTAGGGTGGGTAGACGTAGTACGTAGGCCGCGCGCTACGTTCGGAATTTCGCATCTCCGTTCGGGGTTGGGGGGGTACCCTTTCATCAACCACCGAGCCGCCCGCTGATCGTGCAAACTTTTCTAATATCGGTTTCACAGCGCGACAACGCGATCCGTCCCCGCCCGGCCAAATCAATCGGGAAACTTTGTTTAAAGCCGTTTCATACTTGTCAGACGAACGGATAGTTCTCCCCGCTAATTATTGCGGATAGAGAACCTCGTTCGCTTTCACAGTTCCGTTGTTGAGGTTCGAATGAGACTAAAAAGGGCGCGAGGCTACGGAAAATGAATCGATTTCATAAGAATGTTTGGCTTACGTAATATTCTGGGATAACAAAGAGCGTCGGGTATAGAAAATATCGAATGGTATCTGATATTGATGTCTCGAGGGTGCGGTATGACGGAGATAAGGAGAAAAAGAACTCCATTCCAACGATCTTTTCACATTTATATCCCGTATCCATATACATAATCAGGTTGCGGACGATATATTTACCAATAATACATAAACCAGACTGAAATTTATTCTCATATCGTTTCTTTGGCTGCTGTAAGTTATTTCGGTGTAAATTTTTGTGATACGCGAGTATTGAGCAAAAATTAAAATTGAGCAAACAACGACTACGCGGTAGCTGCCTTCAAGAGGGGCGCGCAGTCACTTCGGATGTAAATAATTCCCGAGCAATTATCCGCTCAAGTATTCAACTTAAATGGGGTCCTTTTTTGAATAAGTATTCCAAGAGAAATCTGATCAAAGGGAAGAAAAAAGAAAAAACAGGGGGTGCCGTAGGGGCTTTTTAATCATCAAAGAATTCGTTTTATTTTCAGATATTGCCGGTTACATCACGCGGGGGAGCGGCTCTCTGAGCAACGGCCGCTACGCATACTGGTGGATAGGAGGTAGTATCCGCAGGATCGTAAGCTTCCGTTTTTCAACATCGTTAAAAATAAGGGGGAAAAAGAAGAAGCTTGCTGCTCAAGTTCGTAAAAACGGTGAAGAAGAGAAAGAGGAAAGAAATAAATAAAATAAAATAAACAAACGGAGCGAAAGAAACACGTTCGCATAATGTCGTCCCCGATTGTCCGCGATCCGGAGCAGCGGTATAAATGAAGGGGAATCAAGTGTAAGGTATAGGTGGTTGGTGTACTATAAATGATTCAGGATGTGTCTCACCTTTTTTGGACTTGTCCGATGAGGTAGGCGACGGCGAGGCTTGAGGCGCCGGGACGCACGAGACGGTCGAGGAGGCGACGGGACTCGCCGCGGCAACGGGTAGCAGCAATTTCCTCTTATGGTTGCAGAGCTTCGTCATCTCTCTGGTTTTGCCCTGGTCCGGGCACCAAGGTCGCGTAGCAACCTGGAACAGCGAGAGAAAAAGTTTGTTGAAAAAATGAGCGAAACCAATTCGGCGGAGCGTCGAGTTTATTACACCCGGCACTCGTACAACTAATTCCGAGCACACACAATTATCGCGCTTCCTCATAAATTGAAATCTCAATTACTCGGCTCGCGATAGTTGATTGGATTCAATGAATTTGTAATTGCGATAAATTACGAAGGTGATATCAATTAGGTTGATCATCCGCTCCGTAGACCAGCGGAGTAAGAGAGAAATCGCTGGCACGGTTGTCGATAACAACTTCGTGCTTCGTGCTTCGAGCTTCGTGCAGAAGCACCGGCGGTAGCGCAGCTTCGGCATTAATCGAGAATGACCGAAAGAAAGAGGCTGGTTCTCGATTGGATTCTGAATCATTTAGAGCAACGTTCTAATTTCATGCTACCAAACTGATAACTCATCGGGCAACTTTCAGCGCGACGTTTCTAGAAATAATTTCCTACGACCCGCAACTCGCGAGACCCTGGTAGAGGCTAACGATCAAAACCCGACACGCAGATCGATATCGAACGCAGGTGTACATACCGCGAATGAACGGAACAAAGTAAATCAAGGCCCCCAACTGACAATCTGCAAGATCTTTATGATCGGCCCGCCCGCCCTCGTTTCCGTCGCTACAATACCGCAATCTTGTTCTCTGAATCAGTAGCTCTCAACCACTCGGAGCAAGTCGTGTGACTCGTGACCTTAATTTGCGTTTGCAGAAAAAGAAAGGATAATAAAAGAAAGAGAAAAAAAAGCTGAGAGAAAGAAAAACGGCAATACGGCGGGACGTGAAAGTCTCGTTTGTGTTTGTCGCACGTTGAAAATCGGATCATGTGTCTCGGCGGTGAGTTTTGTATATCATGTACGACGATTAACCGTTTGCAAGTGAAACGAGAACGAGAAAGAGGCGCGAATAACTCTGGGTTATAGTCGTGGACGCGGTAGCCGAGACGCTACGCTAGGCCAAAGTTAGGCGATAGGTTCGTTAACTTTAATTGCGAGGCAGATCAATACAGCCTTCGCCGAGGGAGTCGGTGTGCTCGGTTTGACCTTGTAATTAGCTGAGCTGACAAGCGAGTGAACTGAACAGCTTCCGACGCTAAAAATCATCCCGTGGCTCTGTTGTGATTCATTACATTATGCCGTGGAATATTGAATATTAATTTGAAGAATGACTCGCCGAAGAGCAAATGAGTCTGGGGCACGAGAGAAAACAAGCTCAGAATTCATCGAGCCGCGACAAACTGTTGCCATATCCTTGTAACTCTCGATAAGCTGTACATCGAACGGAGGATAACAGCGGTGGCAATGGCTTTAATTAATCATATAAATTAACAATGGCCTGAATACGCTGATGAGATTATTGATTTAACCTTGAAGTAATTCATAGCGACTATAAATTATCGCTAATAGCTTTTAGACCGCCGTGGCTAATTAGCCGTAAGATCGCATTTGCATGTAAGTGGACGAGTTTTTCGCTCCCACGCCGTGGAATTACCATTCTTGATTCAAGCAACAAATTTAGCGGAACAATAAGCTTCAAATTCAAGTTCGTCTTCCATTCACCTTGGAAAGTAATAATTAACATGAAGAATAAATTTTCGGCAGAAGCTGATCATCAATACTCGTTCAGATCGATAATAATGATACTTTATCGATGTCCATGACAATACTATTGGGGCTTCGACTAAACGGGGCGTCGAGTGAAGCGTGTCCAACCAAGTCCACTGCCGATCCTAATTTATACCGTCGAAGCTGGGTTCGCTATCGCGGCAACAATTATACCAGTCGTTCGAATTCCTTCGGTGATGCACATTTGAACAGCAACCGCGGTGCGGCAAGTATAAATACATAAACCGAGTGAATCGAACAAATAACCGCGGTTACGTGGCGTAAAACAAAGTCTTATATATTCTGCAAGCGGCCCGACCGCGACGGGCCAAAATCGAAGTCGAATTTATCCCCGCGGGCATCTGCAGCACGGCGCAGCGGTCTCGAATTACCGCAGGGCTACATACTCCTTTCTTCCTTCTCTTTTCCCGTGGGCTCTTTTTCTCTTTTCCTCTTTTTCTCTTTTTCTTTACTCTTTCGTCGTTTTTTTTTTCTCCTTTTCCCTCCGCACCATAGGTATGCCCAGCCGCAGGATTTATGAGGCTATAACTTCTCGATGCATTCACCAGTCGACCGACTGCGACGCTCACTCGTTTCACCGGAAAGTGGTCTGCGTTTTATTAGCACGCTCTCCCGATCATCGCATTGTCCGCGATTGGGACGATTACCGACCCGATCCTCTCAAACTTTCAACTCCTCTCCTTTTATCGTCCCGATCGACGATCTCATTTTCTTCCTCTCCGTCTCCCATTCGCGTCGTTGAAGAGAATCGCCAAAAAGGGGAGATGGTACTTGACCAAATCGAAACAAAACAGGATGAAAAAAATAAAATAAGAACGAACGTCAAGGGAAGGGAGTAAGAAGCGACCCGAGGGTATGAATGCCTCGCGCGTCGTAAAACGAAATTTATGCCATGGTTTGTGTTAACAACAGTTTGGCGTGTCCAGGTACGACGCGTTGATCTTTATTGTTCAGAATGATGCGCTAAACTCGAACGTAACCTATAACGGTGTTATTAATTGGCGGTTTAAAAGACTCTAATTGGCCAAAGAGCGTCGACGGACGACAAGAGCGTGTATATATTGCAGCTGAGTGACGTGAGATTCGCTCAAAAAGCAACGAAACCTCGGCATCGTTTGGATCATTTCCGCGAGCGAGGTATATGCGAGGATAACTGAATGAGAAAGAGCAAACTTTACGATTCTCATTTATAACGTGGGTAATGTTCGACGCGACGTGTGTATCCACGTGTATAAGTATAAGTACCCACGGCTCCGCATCCCTTGTCCCTTGTCCCTTGTCCCTTGTCCCTTGTCGTAGCTGCCCCGGGGATCTTAAATTATGCAATTATATTATACGCGGCGAAGCTCGAGTCTTCGTCGATCATCGCGATCCCTCTGGCCCTTTGCGAGATCGAGCTACGCTCCGCGTAAATACGTCTCGAGAAATCCGTTCCTGTATCGTGGCTTTGTGAAAAATCAACTCAAGCATTTATTACACCGTGTGCGTAGTATAGGTGTACGAGTGAAATCCACCAACGATATACTCCGAAACGGGATAATTCAGCTGAATTTACTACACGGCACGCGCGTCAGAGGCTCATTCACACACACACACACACACACACACACGTCGAGCTGGTGCTAGAGGTAGAGCGTTCGTCGCGGCATAAATAAGTTATAGAAGAAACTGTTGTGTGAGCTATGCAGACCGATAGACGACGTCCGTCGTTCCGTATAATGAGGTGGGTATAGGCGGGTAGGTGCGGAGGTACTCCAGGAACGTAGCCAATTGCATAGCGTTTCTCAGTTCGAGCATGACTTACGACTTACGAGTCACATTATCGTTGGCATCATTCTAAACGGACAAAGTGCCCATGTTCGCTTATTATTATAATATTATCCCTCGACACTGGAGGAGTTTCGCCGAAGCGCGATACAGAGATAAAACTTACTCAATTGACTCGTCGATCTTTCACATCCTCACGTTTTCTTTAACCAAGGAGAAGGCGTCGGGTGGTCAATGGCTCGCAACTTGGTCGGATTAATTAAACAACAACCGGACACGGGCGACGTGAAACGGCCGTAAAGCTCGTACCTAGGTACAATAATTGAACGTCAAACGGGCGTAATAACTGTGGGGAATTCGACCGCCCCGGGATAATACAATTGAAGCCTCTAGTGGTCAAAACGGCGTATGAAGTTAGCCGATGAAAACCACACAGCGGAGCGGGTGCACGATTTGCGGGTAGAAGAGGGTATAGAAAAGGGTTAACCACCGCACGGAGGCGAGAGTTAATCCCCTTTTCTCATCTCTCGACGAAGCGACTGTCCGGTCTGACCCACCCCCCGATCGATTTTACCACCCTCGACCTCTTTTGTCCGTCGGCCAAAGAAACACACGCGACGTACATACTACATACCTACAGCCCGACGTAGACCGAGAACAAAAAACAAAGAAAGAAAATGAGAAGAAAAACTCTAGACGCGAAAGCTAGATTCTTGAAGATTGCTTTTCTTCGACTGTGTAGCGATAAGGGAATAGAATAACGGACGGGAGTGAAGAAACTCGAGACCGGACCGAATCTGTGATTATTTATAAGCACGAATGACCTCCGACCGATATCATTTACGAGGGTGGCTGAAAATCCCATTAATTTGCTTTGTGTTTTAATTATAGGCGAGCAGAAACGATTCGGTCAGCTCTACGCGGTGGTCGGTTATTCCCTTCTTTCCCAGAGGCGTGCGACTTTCTCATTATTTACCCAAGCCACTCGACAATCGAAGCTGAGCAGCAGCCTGGCACGAGATAAGGTTACGCGAGGGCACTTGATTAATTTACTTCCTCGAGCAAACCGAGTGCAGCGGTGTACACTGCGCGGGCATTAAATTGATCCACTGCGACAGCGTGATAGAACGATGAACCGAAATGAAAAGCGAACATAGTAGGTACCTTCCTATTTCGCTCGTTGATACAAACCGGATAAATGAATTTCAGATACATGCGAATATGAATAACGACCGTTGCGGTTCGTATAATTGGTACGGCTGTGTCCCGCATGCAGCTCGTGTATTTATGACGCGATGGTTCAAATTCTTTTCAAGATAATCGTCGTTGTCGTCGCAGTTGGTGTCGGGGACAAAAAATCATCGAAAACTCTCCACACCGAGGATGTAAGAAAGCGTGGGTATGTAGAAGGAACGGGGGTGGGTCGCGCTGAGGTAATTGGCGACGATGACGGAGGAAATTGGTCGGTGGGTCCTGCGCCTCGCGCGAAAGAGTAAATTGGATCTTTTATATCCATACGGACGAGGTCGTCCGTATAAGCGTTACGTGTGCCGGTACGCAAGTGTATAATGGGGATACGGATAAGTTTAATGCCATCTCGGCGATGTTCGCCGCGCAAACATAACTCCCCGCGTACATCGTTCGACCGACCACAGTTCTCTTATTTTATTCTCGTTTCCGTTATTTTTTCTTTTTATTTTTTCTTCGTGCACGAGAGAAACGAGTCAGCGTGGATTTTCAGATTCGCCACGCGATTACGCCGTGATCAAACGGAGATAAAAGTAGCAGTTGTGTCGATTGAATAACTACGTTATTACGTGACCGATGAATGATCGAGCTGGAATGCTGCCTGCTGACATAAGAAAAATAATAAACCTCGTCACCGATTGTCTAAAATCGTTCGATCGGAAAGAGATTTGATTTTATTCAGAGACTGACGATGGCGAATAGGAATGAAAGGAAGGGGAAGAGGACGCCGGTGTCCGTGAATTATTACCGGCAAATCAACCGGAATGAAACGAAATCGAATCCCCGATGAAAAGTAATGGGATCTCTGGCTCGGTCAGAGGGACAGGAGTGTCTAAAAGTTGGAATACAAAAACGTGATCGAGGGGAGAAAGTTGGCAAACGAAGATCCGTGCGGTAGAATAATTTGATCGCCTGTATAAACTTGCGAATAAAAAAAAACCGGTCTTAAAGCGACATACGTCGGGATGGGATGGAATGGAACGGAATATTATCTCGCGTCTCGACCCAACGACGCGAATTTAATTCTCATCTTTATCGCCGATTGTTTTACACGCATTAGAGTACATATTACGCGGCGATGCGCGATGGGACGGCAGAACCGAAAGAGAAATACCTGACCGCGGGGTCACCGGGGCTTATCGGTAGGACCCGATCTGCTCGGAAAACGATGAGTTCGCGAACGTACGCGGGAAAGCACGACGCCCAGTTCCCTCGGTAATAAATGTCTCGGCCGCGTGTGCGAGTCCCGTGTCTCTCTCTCTCTCTCTCTCTCTCTCTCTCTCGCTGATCCTCTCATCCCGCGTACACTCGTTCACGAACGTGTGGGTGATACGCGAGGCTACAGGTCGGTCGTGTCGAGAAATACGCTACGTTGAATTTCAGTTATGCGGACGTGCTAATAACAAACGGATTCTATTCCATCGCGAATTCCATCCTTCTATTACGTAGCAGCTACGCGTATCCCAGCTGCTGAGATTTATAGACCAATAAAACATTCCGATATACCCGGTGCGGAACGCCTGTAAATTTTCACGTACGACTCCTTCTATTTTTCTCGTTTCTCTCTCTCTCTTTCTCTCTTCGCGGGTTTTATTAATTGTTAATTACGATCCGTTGAATAAACCCTCCGCAATGTTTGTCAAAGACTAATCGCGTCTCTCTGTGGCCTATATTCGGGGCTTTCTCCACTTTGCAGGTTCATTAGCGATCCGTCCTCATTAGCGGTATTAGCCCTCGCCACGCCTCGCTCTACCCTCGACCCTCGACTCCAGTGCCTAATCTGAATCAACAAAGATAAGGCCGACGAGCTCCGTCGAATCATCGCGTCGTTCCGGCGATCCCGCGATCAGCTCGAAATACCAAAAAAGAATCTGCCGTATGCTGGGGAACGTCGATCGATAAGAGGAAATGAATGAAAACGAGCGAAACGAGTGTGGAATGAAACGAACGCGAAAGTACAGGATGGCTATTTGAAGATACTTTCGGAACCGACGCCGTGGCGGTACTTTGAAAGTACCCTCGTAAGTTTAACTGCTAGAATAGCAAGCCATTTGTAGAGGGTAGTAATTAAAAGTAAACAAAGGGACCTAATTACTCCGGTGTTGAAAAGGGGCGAAAGAATTTTTCACGCCAGTTAAACCGCTCATCTTCTGTTTTACTAGACTTTTTCTTCTCCCTTCTGAGAAAATGATTTCAGTGCGATTTAGTTGTAGGTACATGTGTTTCTTCAACGGGGCCGGTTTAGCGTGGAATTCTATCTTTGGATGAAAATTACATGAATGACCGAATGAATGAATGAATGTTTCACGGTCCCGCGCATACATGGTGGTATTGTAAGATCGTTCGGGTTAAAAGTTTTCACCAAGTACAAAGTTGTCTTCGCGGTTGGATCGGCTCAAGGGAGGTCCGAAAGGTCTTCATTGTCCCGGAGAGCCGGGATGTCATTCCCGGTAGAATCGTTCGCTCAGAGACGCAGGCTAATAAAAACTGGAAATTCTGGTTCCCGCGAGAGAGAACCCGGCGAACGAAACGAACGGTTGCGCATTACGCGCCCGGTTGTTGGTACTACTAGCCTCCCTCCGTCTCGCTCGAAACACGCCGAGCCAACGTACGTCTTCGACTGCCGAGGTGATCTCCAAGGCATACATTCGCCGCGCGACATATAAAACTATGACGAAACTTCTCAGTCCATTGACCAACAGAAGGTGGAAGAAGTTGATCGGTATACTTGGAAATGGTTGGGCATATCGTTGTTGTCATACCTATCCTCGATAAATCATAGCGAAATTAATCATTGAAACCACGGATTAACGACCGTTTTGATTGCGAATCTGCAAGCGCGGCGCAGCGTGCCTACGCGACACACGATCCACCTGCACATTCAGATTGCCCCCCCGTGGCTATAAGCCACCAATGTAATATTCAATATTAACGGGTTACGTCAGTCCATTACACGTTCGCCTGATAAATAACAATATCCCGGTGTTTCACCTCACGATCGACCAATACCCGCGAGTATATCGAAGTGATTGAAGAAATACGAAGTTCTCTTGGTTTTTATAACGGTATTCGCATCGAGTCCGCATTCGCATAGATATCGATTCCATATAACAGAAGTCCGACGGGTTAAAAATTGACAAATGCCATAGCTCCGTCTGAAACCCGGCCGTATAAATTTGCCATTGCCGGCGTGATTTATCGGGGCACTTCCATAAGTGATGCTAACTATGCGTATAAAGCTAGAAACTGCAAAGAAGATGGTCCACGGACAAGAGATCTCTTCTGCTCCCTGTCGCAAGGTAGAAACGATCGAGACACATTGGTTATTTACCCGCGTGCGTATGCCTGCATTATATACCTTGAACGTTGACCATTATACGAGAGGATACCAGTCACGCGGAGGAGGGAGAAAAAGCGAGCAAATAAGAAAATCAATTCGGAACATTGACGCCCGGGTGACTCGCAAAGATACGGGGAAGAGGAGAAGGAGGAGGAGGAGGAGGAGAAGGAAGAAGCTTCTCGCGCTTGTAGCCGCGGTTTATAGACGATCGGTGTCTGCGTCCACGTCCTACGTCGAGTCTCGCGCGTGGACCGACCGAGGGAAGCTGCGATGCGATGCAGGACTCGGACACCGGCGGACTACAGCCTCGTGGAATGCCGTCGTAGAGGCTCTCAACTCGACCCAGTAATGAATGCTTCGGTAATAAAGGTGGTCCGATTCACTCGCGTCCGATGCACCGAGTGTGTTATTCACTTTTTCGACGCCGTCGAGATCGATCTCCCATTCTGATCTCACCTCCCGCGACTCGGGCCTCGACATACGTGCCCGTCACGCCCAGGAGACTTTCTGGGTCTTGATATCGCGAGACGGCGAAAACACCGCGTCACCGGAAATATACCACTTAAATGGTAAATACCATTTCCGGCGTTACCCTCCTTCGCATTTGCATAGTCCCGCGGATTCTCTCGACAACTGCCGCCGTCTGAAAGACTTCTCTCGATCTTCTCCCTCTCGTTCGTTTTTTCCCTCCTTCCAAATCTTTCGAGAAACTGTTGTAAAATCTCATATTATACAGGTATACGAGATTCTCGAGGCAAATAAGGGCTAATTAATACCAGCTTGACACGCGATTGCGGCACGACTCGGACCAATTCCCAAATGTGGACTGCTGCACACTGAACTTACCGATAGAGGAAAGAGCATAATCGTAATGATGCGAATAGATAAATGTGAGGGGAGGGAAGAGGAAGGATGATGCACCGCGGCGCGGGCGATAGAGAAATATGAGGTACTCTAAATGCACGTGGTATACTATCATCGCGATCGCAGCCCGACTGACGTGCCGGTGATTTATTTAAACGCGAAAGGTTTTATACAGGCCCCGAGAAGAATGTATTCTTCCGTCGACAGGCAAAGTTGTTTATGCGCCGTTCGCCGCGAGGGAACTCTGCAGGGCAAAGATTGGCATCGAGTTGTGTCGCATAAATAGATAAAGAAACCATACATTATTCCTCGCGGGTGAGGGTCGAGGACAGGAAAGACGAGCGGAGCGGCCTACCGATTGACCGTGTGTGGCGTGTACCTTGTCCTTGCTACGTAAAACACACACAGGATGTGCCGTTTCACTCGACGCACCGATGCACCGATGCGGGCCGCCTTTTCATTCGCACCACGATCAATTAGCTTTTAATCGACCGACCAGATTTCTTTTCTAATTCATCCTTCGGATCGATCATCTTGTTATCGGCTTCGCTAATTCCGATGAGATTCAGAAAGTGGATGACTACAAAGGGACCCCAATTCTGATTCTGATTCGGCGAGTTACCCGCTGTAAACGCAATTATCGCAGCAAAGGGCGAACCCCGGAGGACGGGTAGAACCAGTCTAGTAGGATAACGCGCTGACACGATTGTAACAGGGTCCTCCCTATTGTGGGCCTATTTAGCCGGCATTAGCCCGACCACCCGACGCGAAAGGCAAGCCGAGCCAAACCAGTTGGCCGATTATGATTAATACAACACAGCTCACAGGTGCCCGCGTGTGCGTGTCTCCTCCTGCAATGCACGTCGTGTCGCTATACACTCGACTCGTACGCTCGTAGGCATGCGTGATGATAATCTGACAAGCCAACTTTTCCCGACTCCGGGGTTCGAGTAAAATCGAATGACAACCAAGTACGGAGATTCCGGGAGTTTTGAGACCGATAAACGAGCCGCGTATCCGTCCCTTTTCGGCCCCGGGGCTTCGACAGCTATTTCCGTACGCGGAAGCACTTTCGCTCGCTCGTAAATCCATCGACAAATTGAATTACCGGGGTAAAAAAGAATATAATCGATTACATTCCCCCGGCCTGCGGATACACGAGTAATTAGAAAGTTTGACAAATAATAAAACTACGCCGATTCGGATCGGTCGTAATTGAAATTAGGATTATGCGGAGCGAATCTCTAAATGACTACTACTTTCTCGGACGTGATTAATGTGGCGGTGAAACGGTCTCGTGGCATAATGTTGCATCAATTTGATACGGATGTCTGTAATGGGCTATAGAAAATGATAATTTCCTAGAGGAGCAAGCAGCAGCCGTACCAGAGAATTGCATCGGTGAAGAATAGCTCCGCTGCGGAGTTTCACGAGAATGGCTATTACTTCGGGACGGATACTCTATTCAAGTCCCCGCATTCGCAGTCGTCTCTCAATGCACCTACGTATACGTCGCGTCGTATTATGACGCGGTACGTAGTATACGTATAACCAGCTCTGTACCAGCGGCAGCAGCAGCACCGCGAAACTCCGTGAACCGTGGAAGGAGGTGCGCGGGAGGGGAAACCCGGGCCCATGAACTACAGCCTGAACTGACAAGCTGAACCGAATACGATATTAGAGACACGAGCTGGTGGCTGCGAGCGACCGAGTTGCACATGCACTTGGCACATGTACGATACACCAGGGCAAGCGGAGCGACTGTGATCCGTGGTTTTAGTCCAACGGCACGTCAGCCTGCCTGCCCAGACTGACATCTGGTTCACGAGCGTGGGAGTGCGCGGTCTCTCGTTTCTGTTTCCTTCTTTTATCCCCGGCACGCGGTCTGCGAATTGCACGATAAAAGGTGCGCCTCGATAAAATCGGACGAATCTCGGGCAAGGACCCAGTTTATAGATTTTCACTTGCCCCCGGAGTATAACGAATCGGGAAATAAATCCAGAAAGGACGAATGAGAGCGGGGTGTCCCGGGAGATTGAATGGTTTTGCCTGTTAGAGAACGGAGAGGTTTGTTTATTTGAACCAGGTTCGCGACTTCGAAAGGAAGAAGATGGGTCGGTGCGGTGGTAGCATGGAGGGTTACGGGTGTCTGAATTCTGGAGGGTCGCCAAAGTCGACTGACTTTGTCTCTACGGCAGTTGTCTCCGGTTGTTCCGGATGTCCCTACAGAGAAGCGCTTTGACTCGAAAACGTGAGTGGAATTTATACGACACGACGAATCTAGCTGGGGGAAGAATTCCCCGATTTTTTTGCTCGCGGTAGAGAGACGGAGATGAAAGGAGACGCGGATCAAGGGGAGGTCGGACGGACAGCAGTCACCCCCGAATGGAGGGCCGGGGGAAAAGTACCAGGCTTCGCCGATTTTTAAGGCAACAAAGCGACACAGAAGAGGAACGAAAACGGGAAAGAAAAAGGATAAGATACGGGAAAAGGTCAAAATCTCAAGTTACTCTCTGCGGAGCGTGAAAAGACAAAACAATGCGAAACACTTTATACCCACTCCCGCCGCGAGAGGGAGAGATGTGAAAAGAAGCGTGTTTGGTATAGAAGCGAGATAAGTCAACAGCACAGCTGCGGGGGTTCGCGAGGTTTGGTAAGGGTTCGGGAAATTACTGTATAGACGTGTCAGCAGCCTCGCTACAGCCACGCTTAGGGAAGGACCGAGAGAGAGAGAGAGAGAGAGAGAGAAGCCCCTCGTCGGAGTGCCGTGTGGCTGGCTAATAACCTTCCTTTTGAAACAAACCAGCTAAACTTCTCTCAATCTGGGATCTCCTTCTCGCACCCCATTTAATCTCCCTCGTTCTCTCCCCCTTCGTTTCCCACCGGATCTAGACGACGTTTATCCGTTTATCCTTCTATCCGTTTATCCGTCTTTGACCCACGAACGAGTTACACCCACACGCCTGCCTTCGCGCGTGGCTTCTGCCCGGTCGCACTCTTTGTGCTCGAATTACACTTTAGACTCTGAATCTGCCGAATGGAAACGAATCTCTTATCTCCCCGTTCGAGTTGAGATACCGATAATTCTGAAGGCTCAAACTAATTATGTCGACCACACTCGAGTTATAAGCGTCCGTTGTACGTTACCCGTTGCCTTCCGTTATCGCGTGAAACCACTTGACTTAGATTCGTACCTGAAACAAAGCGAAACGAAAAAATGACGATAAGAAATGGTCGACTTATCGCATTATTTATTATTTTGTTATTCGTGCGCATGCGGGGTCAATTCGTCGTCGGTATCGCCCCGAGCGGACGCGACGCAATTAATACGTGTCGTAACCGTAATGAGCATATTATAATAGCAAATCTGAAACGGAAGCGGAAATCACGTTCCAATATTTGCCATTTTTATCGCACGACAGCGTATCATTATCCATATTGTTATTTCTCTTCGCAATGGCAATGGTGGTCGTCGGGTTTCTGTTTGTCCCCGTTTTTGTTATCCGTGCTCGATCTAGCGTGCCGGCGATTGAACTCACAATCAGTTTACGATACCCACGATAATCACGACAAAGCGTGGAATAAATTCATGTTCCATTGCATAAGGCAACAATGTGACTTGTGAGATTAACTTCTGGCGCACAAAGGAATTATGCTTGTTCGCGTTCAAGGGGCGGAGGTAACGCGGCAACGACTGCACTCCCTCGGCCCTCGTAATTACCGCGTTTGTGCAAAAATATGAAGGAACAAAAACAAAAGATAAGAAATAAAACGGCTATCTCTCTCGAGCAATTTGACTGCCGTTTGAAGAAGCGAAGTGACGGTGAAATGTAAGTGGATAATAATTATGTAGCCTCCTCCTCCTCCTCCTCTTCCTCCGCCTGTCCCAGGTACCCATCTAATGCAGATGTAGAAACGCGAGGGAACGGAAAACTCCTTAGCTGGGTGGAATTAGGGCGGTGTTAATATCAAGTTTCCGAGGGGGTCGGATGAACGAGCAAAAGCGTACCTACACAGCTAAAACCAAGACTCTTGGCGCGGGACTCGCCGCTGGCTACGCGGTACAACAAGGGGGAAGTGAATGAGAACGGAGAACTGGGAACTGGGAACTGGGAAAGGAAAAGGCGGCTCCCTCTGAAAAATAATTACGTCAGAGTTAAGAATCGCTCTTCCCGAGTGAATGAAAAGAATTAAAAAAAAAAAAAACACCAAACCAGCCAAGCACTCGTTCACAAGAGATAGCCGTCCCCCAACGATAGATTGACTTCACACTCCTTGAGATGAGAGACCAACGATATTTTTTTATATGTCTAATGGATAGAAAATTGATGACAAATAATATAGTGTTCGCGCGGAGATAGTGAAAAGGAGGGCTGCTGGTTGGTTAAAACGTTTCAGTCCGCCGAGAGAATATCAACATCAACCCTGCAGGAAGGATCGATCTTTGAACAAACCCGAGGATAAATGGCGGGTTGAAAGGGGATTCGGCGGCAGACACTTTCATTATGCATTAAAATTAAAGAGCAGTTAGTGACTTTTTGTTTCGAGACTGGCAGCTCGCGAAGGGGAGTCGCGTAGCTGTCAGGGGAAAAAAAATGAGGGCAAGCGATCATTGTAACAACGTGACACCATGAATGTATTTTTTTTTTTTGCTAAATCTCGACGCGCGTGGGGCCAAAAGGTGGCGAGGTGCGGATGGCAATGTTTCGCCGCGCGAGTAGGGAAATTAATTATTATCAGCACCGCTCGATTTGTAAAGCTCTAATCTAATTATTCGCGGGTGGGAAACAAGTTCGCGTGTTAAACAACCGCTCGCTTTATCTCCGGTCGATAGGTGGCTGCATCCTACGCTTGCTGCGAAAATCCACCACCGCGAGATATATTGGCTCGCGGCCGCAACATACAAACGGATAGAGTGGCGGCCGAATCCCTCCGTTACCGACGTAACACCTCCCGCCGAGTTAATCGACTGGACGTGAATTTATCCGGCGTTCATTCTAAATAACGTACACGCCGGGATTCGCGAAAATTCGCGAGTCGAACGACCGCGGTTCGTCCCGTGGTCGACGGAATGCCGGAAATATCAATATATTTGACACAGGTATAACCCAGGTTGTATTTCTTTGGTAATAGGTCTATCAAGACTGTTTACGTATCACGCTTCATCGGACTCGGGTACAAGGTTGTACCTGTGGCAAGACCGGTCGGTTATTCCCCTCGTGTAACAAACAATTTCAGCGCAAACTAGCCACACGGATCCTGCGGGCTCGCCCACACTTAGCCTACGGCGGCCCGTATGCCGATCCGTTGATGTTATGCGGTGGGTGTACGTATAGGTACTCCGTATAGCAACTTTGTCGGATGTATGTTCGCCGCGATATCCATCCAAAGCTCTCGGCCTCGGGGGAAATCAGTCTGCTTTTTATCTCGCGAGAACACGAGATTTAAGGCATTGGATTCTCGATACACTTTGAAGTGTTACTTTCGTATATAAATGAGACACTTGGGTACGGAATCCTGCGGAGACATAACCACATATGTGGTTAATCGCGCATGCCGCGGTGATCCAAAACCTACATTGAGAAAAGGTACTTTATTCTCTCTTAAAAATAGAGTCATCCACATTTTTACATTATGTAGGTTACGAGGATTCGTATTCCGTCAAAGTGCGCGGGCCTGACTCGGGTGAGTTCTGGTCGTTGGTCGGGGGGGGGGCAGGGGACGAGGGGTGACAGGGGGAAGAATAAGTAAGGCGATTCGGCGTGCGAAGGCATTTCGAATCGGCGTGGTTATATTCTTAAAACGTAAAACGTGAAACGGAAGCGGGACTAATTATTTTCATTACTCACATCCGCTCCGTGACTGATTACCGTCGGCAGGTGTCCGAGGGAGACGGTGCGGCATATAATCCAGGCAAGAAGTTGCAAGCTCTCGGTTTTTACACCCCTCCACGTATAAGGAGCGCAGAGCCTTATTCGAAAGACATTGGTATGCGCCTGGGGATCCTTACCCACGAGGATCTCAAGACTCGCCCGTAATTTGCATCGGACGTCGCAGTGCCCTGATTCGAACCAGGGGAATGCGAGCCAGAGTTCAGACGCGTCGGGGTAACGACCGGAAGTATTATTTCCTTAAAAAGTCTCGAGGAACTTTCGAACCGACGGACCGAGTTCGACAGTTATAAGCAGGGATGAAGTATGAGAAACGGACAGCCGATATTCTTTATCCAAATCCCAACTCGGCCGTCTGACAGGTTGAAAGCTCTTTCCCGGAAAGTTTGTAAACGGACGCGATGTCTCTCGATAAAAACGATGTTGAATAGCGGAAAAAAATTTGACCGCTATACGTGTATAGGTAGATGAAATGAATTCGCTTGACATCGGATAACGAAGCTTGCGGAGTAGTAGTACAGGGCCGGGGAAGGGGAAGGGGGCGGAGATCGGAGTTGGCGAGGGCAAAAACGTTAATTAAGTGC
This sequence comes from Euura lappo, assembly GCA_018257835.1. NCBI lineage: Eukaryota > Metazoa > Arthropoda > Insecta > Hymenoptera > Tenthredinidae > Euura > Euura lappo. Next base: position 41,579 of record JAEUYN010001097.1, read on the forward strand.
GGCGGTAGCGACGGAAATACGTCGGAGGATTGAAGGTGAAGGTTTGCGGGGATAGAGGACGAAGGATAAAGGATCCGGTATTGATCGAGGAGCTCTCGGTCTCTGGCCACTGCAACGCTTCATAGCTGTTCGCGCAAATCCGCGAGATCCGCGTTATTTTCCGCAATTCTCGTCCCTCACCTGCACTCCACGTACACAATTCGAAATCCGAGTGTAGAAGGCGGCTACGTATGTATACGTACACACGTATACGTGCCGATGAGGATCCGCACATTTTCAGTCCCGCGGTACAAAGGCTTGTATAATCCCGGGGTAAATCTGTTCGCCGTTCGCTGTTCGCTGTCGGCGAGGGAGCGACAAACCTTGGCAAATTGAATGAACGAGAAATAATGCCGTCCCCCCTACAAAACCGGACAAACGCTCGAGAGTTTGTAATATACAGTGTAGAGTTTCGCTCGGATTAGAGAATTAAGTGTCTCTACATCATCCCCCCCCCCCCAGAGAGTTATCCGTTCTCTCAGAGCTGCAAAGATCGTCGGTTCTGTTAAATTTTTTCCGATAACTGCTGCGGTTTAATTACAGTGTTTCTGCGTCCGACGTGATCAGGGAGCACAATAATCGTCCACGTTATGCAGAGTTTTATTTGTGGATAATAGAAAAGTCACGGTATATGAATACTTATACGAACGGCAGCGGCAGCTACCTCGTTAATTATTTACCGCGACAATCCGACACAATAATTATGAGTTTGATCGACCGCTCGCCGGGTATAATACGCAATAACCGACAGTCGACTCCGGCGATTTACGACGCGTATCGCGTAACGGCCTCACCGTCCAAGGTCAAGACTGTAAAAGAGCTTCGCTCACTCTGCTTCTCCTTCTTCATCTTCTTCTTCCTCCTCTGCTTCGTCTTCTTTTCCTTCCTTCCTCGACCTATCCGATTACGATTACCTACTGAGATTACCTACTGCGAGATCGTGACTGACTGGGCGACGGAATGGAATACCTAGTTGCTAATCACGAGTACGGTATCCGTGAGTTTGCAGGATTTAAATGGGATTTCATTCCGCGTCTTTCTCGTCGCCTCGTGCATAGAGACGATAGTTACGCGTGTAAACTACCAATGACAACCAACGAATAATCCAAGATTTGAAAGTAGGCAGGGGGCAGGTATTATACCTACACGGAGAATGCAGATCGCGGATGCGGGAAAGAGGAAAGGAATAATAGGAAAATGAAAGGCGACAGAGCGTGGTTAACGAAGCGAGTTTGTATCCGAATGAGATGAGATAACAGAAGAGTGAAAAGGGGTGTATGCGTAAAGACCGGGGAAACTGGCGCAGGTAAGAGCGGCGTAAATATCGTGTAACGTAATTTAAAAATGTAATTGCTCTTGTCATGCTCCACGCTGAAGTGCACGTTGGAGCGGAGGTACACCTACGTGCAGTGCGGGTGCGGGAGAAAAGGCGAGGGCGAGATGGGAAGAGGAGAGGAGAAAAGGGGAGGGAAGGGAAGGGAAGAGAAGAAAAGAGTAGAGAGCGGAGGGTGGAGGGTGGAGAGAAGGCTGCAACAATGGGTGGTCGTGAGGCGAGGCAGACTCCCGCTTCTGTAATAAGTTTTCACGTAAAACGAAACAGGAATTATCCGAGCGTGAATGTGCCGGGGAATTGTATTTCACGGTGTACTACGGTACGGCACGGAGGCAAAATATTCCTGTCTCTTTTCGTACGTGGGTGCGCCCGACGTCAAACGGAGCATAAAGGGAATACAAGGTGCTCTCTGAAATCCCGCCCTTTGAAAAGCTCGTTGAATAATAAATGGGAACGATTTCACAACTGCGATAACGCCGGTATTACCCCATAGCTGAGTGATATTTGAATTTTTTTTCAAACTCGTCAATGAACCGACTGTATCGACCCTTTGCCGCCCTACAACTTTGATCAACGATCACCGATTTATTTCCATGCTCTGAATCATTCCACGCCGGAATTCATCGAAAGCTCGAGGGATTTCGGATTTGATTCGATCAGCGAGCTGAATTGATTAGCTTGTGATACACGCCCGAAGTGGATTTAAAATTTCCGAACAATGGGCTCTGTCACAATGGGGTTTTGTGCACGGGTGAAACGTTTTAGTCCGGCTGGAAAAACGTTGGGTACTTTTCCATTAATTATCCGTCCGTATTCCGCGAACGGTAACAGGAAGGGAAATGGGCTGGGGCGTTGAAAAACGTGAAACTGAAACTGTCGCCCGTCCGCGTCGTCGACATCATGCGGTTTGTACTACGCGCACGTAGATCGTCGTTATTTATTCAGCAGTGGCGTGTCCGCGAATCTCTTTTTTTTTCCCTCCTAGCGCAACATTATCATCGGTGAGTGGGCGCGAATAATTACTATACACGTACCGGCCGTAAACCTAGTTCATAAAACCTACTTCATAGCCATAAGCTTACACATCTGATAAACGAACCAGCGATTAAAAAGACAGGTTCACGGTGCTTCGTTCTACCAATTATCGAACTAGACCACAAGCGATTATCATCTAAAAACGCTGAAAGCCGCCCGATAGATCCGTTGAGCAATACCGCGAGGAGGAGGGGGGGGGGGCAAAGCTCGCGTCTGGGTTGATACCGTTTCAGTTTCTCCTTGCAGTTGTACCTACGTGTACGGATCCATATTGTTCGAGACACTGGGCACGGATCGAGGAGAGACTGGAGGGAGGATAATAAAGGGAGAAGAGGAGGCAAAATCGCCCGGAGCCCGCCGGGACGTTCGCCCAAGGAAGGGATGAGAGTCAGCCGAGACGAGACGCGAGGTGAGAGAAGACGTAGTGGTGGTACGAAGCGAACGTGAACTTTGAGCGCAACGCCAGGGCGCTTCGCTGCCTCTCGACGAAAAGAGCGAGAGAGAAAGGCGAGAGTGAGCCGAAAGCAAAGGCAAAGGCAAAGGTAAAGGCGAAGACGAAGGCGACTCCAGACTCGAGTCAGGTCGATATCCACGACGGGCGAGCAACCAACGAGCCAGACATCCACCAAAGTACCGACCATCCGCAAAACATTTACCTAGACTTGAGGTAATTCCGCGGGCAGAACTCAGACTGCGGATTGATCGAGTACTTGAAAAACCCCGGCAGATTATTCGCGAGGCAAACAAACTCTCGTTACCGGAGTCTCCCGGCTCATCTACCGCGATGTTCCCTCGTTATTCGAGAGAGGAGCCGAGCTTTTTGCCGTTGCGCCGGGTTGGTTCTTTACGGTTCCGGGAGTATCGCTAATTACGCCGACATAAAGGGAACTCGATGAATCACATGAATCAAATTGATCGAGCGCAGTGAGGGGAATAAGTAGACGAAGATCACGAACGAGTGGATATAATATAAGAACCGGCGCGAATCGGTGGTTAGCCGAGTTAGCTTTACAGGTTAGCTGCTCGGGGGATTCACCCCGCATTTCCACGAGACGTAACGGCTCCGGACGGGGAACCCCCGGCCGGTTCTGATTAGCCTTTACAACGGCACGACGCGGAGGCCGGGCAGTATCCTCGTATCCTCGGCTATAGGTACGCGGGCCTATTGCCGCAGTAACCGTAAAAAGACGGTATAAAGAGGCCACGAATGGCGCAGACCTTTTCCGAATGGAAAGATGAAGGGCGAAAGAGGAGCTGCGGGAGGGACGAAATCTTGTGTTATTACCGAATGAAGAGAAGGAGATGGAAAATCGCGGCAACATTTTTATACCGCGCGTACACTTATCTGGCCAGACGATGTTACGGGGTTTTATATATTTTTATTCGTACACTCAATTTTTACGATCCCTTCCGCCGCGCCCCGGTCTAGGTATTTACGGCGTTGTACCACTTGGCTCGATTCGTCCTGTGATACCGGAGCGAAACAGGGTTGAAACTGAACAAAACCGGATATTAAATCGAGGAGACGAGGGTCATCATATTTGCGGGAAATTAAAATTGATCTATCGCGGGGGAGAAATAAGGAGAGCGCGCGGACGGCACAAAAGAGTCACAGCCCTGGAAGAACGACAAAAGAGTGAGATGATAAATTGGCGGAGCTGGGTCGGTTGGCACTTGGCAGAGACGCGGAACGTGCCAGTCACATTTCCCGCGACGGTGCGGTGGTTGAATGAAAATGCGAAAGCACTCGCGGTGCCGAGGTCCCGCGTCCCGGATCCCGGTTCTCGGCGAAGAGAGAAAAATTGTTCAACGGTTAACAACACGGATCTCGACTAACGCGGGACAAGAAGAAGATGACGTCGCGAACCGCCCCGCCACGCCCTGAGCCCCGACAGCACTCTCATCCGAGTCTCCTCGGGACTTTTCAACCTCTCCGTGAATTCATATCACGGCCCGATGGCTTTCAATTCCCGCGGATTCGAGGAACCCTTTGCTCCAGACACAAAGACCTGACTTTTCCTTCCTTTCGCGATTTATTTTACCCTCATTATTCTCAGCACATGACTTCCTTCTCAGCCTTCTTCCCGATTGTCGTGCCGTCCGCGTCGGAACGCGTATAAGGAAAAGACGAGACGTTTAATCATCGTCTCACGGGTCAATTAAAATGTGATATCGGTACGAGGCAGGGGCAGGGGAACCATAGCCGCTCGATTGGTGTGTTTAATTGCCTTTCAGGGGGATCGGTGGGTAGGTAAAATAATAACAAGATCGAATGAAGGAAGAGAGAAGTTGACGGGTCCGAAAAGGCAGGCGGTTCCAATTAGGCGTTGGGGCAAGGTAATTCTAGCAGGTGATCGGTAGGTAATTGTTGAGTGGAAAGATAATTGAGGGAAACGCCAGAGCCGCGGAGCTGCAGCTTGATTTGAAGCTGGAGCCCCGAGCCGGGAGCCGGGAGCCTCGAGAAGGAGCCGAGAAGACTCTGTACCACCGAGTACGGTAATAATTGTTGCGACATGCGCGACGCACTATACGGTGCAGCCTACAGGGTCTGAGGAGAGCCGAGTCGATTCGAGGCAAAGCCCGGAGCGTCGGTTTAATAATTCCGAACCGAGTTGGCCCCTCTAATCTAGCCCTGTATAATATGCTTGATATTTGTACCGGTTTGTAACGAAGCCCTAAATGAGACCTAATCCCGCACTGCAGCGCAGGGGAAACCTGCTTCCGCACCGTCATTCACGTACGCCGCGGCCGCACGGTATCCGACCGAGACGTTGAATAAATTGTTTCATTTATACTCGGTTTACTCACACTTCCGACATCGAGGATAATTATCCTACATATGTTTTTTCTCGTTTACGTTAGAACTTGGGTCAGTTATAAGATATTTTTTTTCTAAATTCTCCTCTCGCAGCTGACGTTCGGTATCTTCTGGGTCGAAACCGCTTCCTGCCTCTCTGGCGGCAATCACAATTCCAGAAGAGATAAATATATCATACCTACCCAGCTGAGGCTACGAGAGCAAACGCGAGGGTGATTCGCGATCGCGCGAAACCCGGCTGTCGAACCAGGAGCAGGAGCAGCTAGACTACTTTAACGTTATAGGCACATAGATGTGCGGTACAACGGATCTAACTGAGGTGATTTACGACCGCTCGTACACCGCTACGCCTATCAAGTATGGATATACCTTATACCGAGCGACGGTGAGGAGAGGCAGTTGAATCGACAGTGCTATAAATAATTGGTAATACCCATAAAGGTGAACCTCGGCGGTATTCAATTACTCACCTTTGGGTCGAAGTTGAAAATTAGCTCCGGCCTGAGCGGACACTCCAAGCCGCACTTGCAGGTTCCCGCGGTTGTCAGGTACTCTTTCAGCTGGTCCAGCGAACCCAGCGCCGTACTGCTTGGACTGAAACAGATGATAATCGGTCCTGAATAAGCCTGTCGAGATATCGCGATCGGACTGTTACGTTAGAGGAACAATAAACTCAGAATTGGTAATAAACGCTCGACGCCTTTTCCCGTGCCGTTTGTGTTTGTGCAGGGATTCCCTTCGACCGCATGAAATACATATATGGCTTCCAAATTATCGCCTATCGTTCCACCCCTCGTGTATACATACGATACCATATAATCCCCACGACCGGAATTCGGCACGATGCGGAATTCCTCCATGCATAAAAATATCTCATCGTCAGCTTCTGTTCAAGGGTCGTGGAAGCAGAACTCGTACTCCGCAATCCCACCCTTGAACGGGGGACAAAAACAAATAGAGGAAGACCGATGCGATAAATCAGTTCACGTATATCACAATGCAGAGTCAAAACGGAAGTAATCGATTAGCTAGAACAATTCAGGTGGACACAGTCAGTGCATGATATCACGTTGCGAGGGAACGAGAGAGGAAAGGGTTGAAGCGGTGCGTAGGTTGCGGGTGAGAACGAGACGCAGAGGCAGAGGCAGCAGCCGGAGAGAACAGCTGTGATTCCATAAATAAATCTGCTCCAAGGTTGCCGCTTGGTAACCTGGTAACCAACCAACCACCAAGAAGATACTGTGGGGTCGACTACTATACCACTTTTGGTAGAATGAATGTTGTAGTAAGAGCCTGAGCTGGATGAATTATGATATTTAGGGAAGGAAGGTCCCTAAGCCGCTTGCAGCCGGCGTAAAGTAGTCGCGGAGGAGATGAGACGAGGAGATGAAGAGCCGGGGAAGCGGACCCTCCGCAAAATTACGTAATCATCTTGGTTTTAACCTGGCCGCTCCATATACCTTGCCCCGAAAGTCATCCTTCACCTGGTCTCCACCTCCGTCGTTCCAAATTTGAGGGAACTCTATACCCACACCTTCTGGTCACTCGCGTGATCGTGTGGACCGGGAAGGAATAATTACGCGATAAAATTCAAACGACGAATCGAGTTCCTGGGTTTCTTAACGAAACCAGGAATAGCGATGATGCGTGGAACGAGAGGAAGAACCTGGTTCGCGAGATCGGTAGCAGACGGCAGTCGGGTGCATTAAGTGGATTCCGGGTTGGCACGAACGCACGTAGAGTTATAAATCGCGGCTGTAAATCGTTCGAGACATTCGAAAGTGGTGGACTTTAGAAGAGAAGTTGCCGAGTCGCGTACAGGAAATCGGGTCGGTCTGCGAACTAACCGCGTACACGTCTGATATCCGCGATGTGTATTTACGATTACCTTCTATTTCACGACATTCCATGCGAACTGACATTCTATTGAGTTACGCTTTCGCGCGTTCCGTGTTCCCTGTTCCCTTTTCCCATAACCCCTGCAGGCTGCCTGCCTGCCTACTCGCGCGGCTCAACCGCAATGACGGACAATTCTGCACGACGAAAGCGATTCGCACGTTGCCTGTACTTATCCGGGACCATCTATCTGCCTAATCACACCTTTTACATGGCTGCCTGACCGCTCCGCACTTTCCACTACCATACACGACTCTGACATTTATTGTTGATAAATGAGCGATAGACAATCGAAAAAGCGTCTTTCACCATTTCCATAACTTAATCGGCTGCGAAAATCTGTCTGGTTTTTTGGGGTTTTATTTTCGTCGCTACAAGCGCACCTTCATTCAGGTTCCGCGAGGCAACTGCGGTAACTAAACGACAACCGCGTCGGGTAGGAAGAGAATCACGATCACCGGGTTATTCCGCGGAGGGAAGTGGGCTCGCGTGCTGGCGGCAGCCTCCGCGACGCCGTCAACCGTGGGAATGCACTCGATGTATACGAACTACCTTTATAACTTATTATAATTCCTCTTCTTCGTTTCTCTTCATCTTTTTATTCCTTTTCCACAACATTCTCGCGGTTATTTAGGATCAATTTCTCCTCGAGCGGAATAAAACAAGAGTTATACGCTTTACAAATTATAGATTAAAGACCGTAGATCACGGATCATTGATTATAGATTACGAAGCGAAAGATACCCGAAGCAGCTGTAATTGCACTTGCAGCTATAGACGGATCGACTCGGCGGAAATTTCATTTACCCCGAGTTATTTTGTCCCAGTTAACAAACCTGAAGGTGATTGAGAAAAAGGCGCAACGCCTCTCGTACCAAAAGTCGAGTGAATTAAAGACCGGTACGTATACGAGACTGGACATATTTGCCCGATGTAGGTACATGGCTGTTGAACATATTCGCAGACGTAGGCGGGCCGAAGTAAGTTATACCGATATCCAGCGACTTGTAGCTGCATACATATCATCGAACAGCTTTATTGATTTACCGTATATCGAGCGGATAGCAAAAGGACGAGTCTTCCGATTCGCGCTGGTTCATTAATCGAGGTTAACTTCTTACTTGCCGGATAACAACTTCTGCCCGACTTGGCACGGAGCATGATACGACTAGATACTGGATCGCGCATATCGACAAGGTGACGAGGGTTAATACGCCTGTTAACCATTCAAGCGCGTGCTAGAACCAGCCATGCAAATGACAACCGTAAATGAAATCAATTGATCGGCACAATATCTCGGTGTTCGTATGTGTCCGCGATAATTGATCGTGAAATAATACGCGGGAGATGCGTGTCTCCGCAGTAAAATATAATCGATTCTGCGAGATCGTGCGATCAGGACTCGGGACTAACCGAAACGAGACGGAATTCGGGTCCGCAGTCTCTGCAGACGTGTAAGGTACACAACGACCAAAGTTAATTGAGATCAAAGTCCAAGGCAATTTATCTTGGTAACGGTGCGCAGGGGCCCCGAAGTCCGTCCAACGTACACACGTCGGGCGGGCGGTCGAACAAAGGGAATGCACGCGGTAGGTACTGCCGAGGAATCAGTGTCGGACCTATTGGGTTAATTAACGCCCGATAGCTAATAAATGATTAATCGAACGAGAAGAGTAAACAAGGTGTACGCGGGCATTCGATAAGCATTAAAGATATTACGGAGCGAATCTCGTGAAACGCTTGCTGCGTAAAACCAAAGCCGAAGGGATTCAATTCGAGGAATTATTTACGTCGCATTCATATCCATCTAGATTATAGTCATACCTGCCTACCTCCACCGCTGTCGCTGTCGCTGCAGTAAAACGTCGGAGTTAATTGAGCTCGGATTACCGAGGCGAGGCGAATACTCGACCAGACCGGAGAGCGAGAGAGCGAGAGAGAGAGAGCGAATTGCAGTGCACGCGAGATCGCCAATTATTGTCACATACGTCAATAACCGTGTGCGCACAAGGACGGGTTGGTCACGGCTGGTTTCGAGTTTGAAGAGTTTCACCGATACATCGAACGATGGGCACGTTAATGTCCGTCCGTCTCTTCCTTTCTTTTGGTTCTACGAATGCCCCGCGCGTACGACGCGGTCTTGACTTTCTCCGCAGTTAGATTACGATTACGAGAGCAAACGACACGAGCGTTTGAGAAGAGATGAGGAAGAGAAATCGTAATGCGATACAATTTCGTTACCTCCGAATCGATCTTGAGGAAGAAAAAGTGAATAAAAAGTACCCATCCATATTTCCGCCGCGGCTTGTGCACCCCGGAGCTTGTACTAATACGTACTACGTATAACTTATAAGCTGCGGTATACCTACAGCTAGAGTACGACCGGCGGACAAGCTTGCTCGCGGCTTTGTGTCAGAATGAGTTATGTCACGGCGATTTAAATCAGGCGGGTACACGGTGGTGAGTAATGAGAAAAATGTGAAGCAATCAAACAGAAACGATTCGAACACGATAGACACGTACGGACGCCTAATATAGCCTATAGGATCAGTCGCTTCTGAGAAATTAATTTTGGGTGGGCGACGACAAAGATTGAGTAATCCTTCCTTTCGGATCCTCGTACACGTCGCGGTTTCAATGATTTCTTTCAATCTTCTCTCAACTCTGTGCTTCGTGTATAATTTACATACTTCTCAGTTCTCACAGACGCTCGTCACTCCGACGGAGGCATAAGTCACGAGAACAAGAGACGATCGAACGAAGCTGACAATGGCGATTTGTTTTCTTCATACTCGTCAATTCATCAAGGGGCCTGATAGCTGATTAAACTGAGAGTCGAGTCTCGAGTTTCAATTCCGATCAAATCATATCGGAGAAATCTCGAGTACCTACGGCTACAGGGGGATTGAACGGCGAAGTAAGAAATTATCTCTCCATCCTTTTATCCTCGGTTAAACCGAGATCGGTAAACCGGTTTGCATCATCTCGCAGGGTCAAACACGGACGGAGAATTTTCTACCGACTTCTTGACCCGGGCGAGATGATTGGGGGCCGGCCGAGCTCGGACCTAGCGCAGGGACTGATCGTACAGCACAGTGCGGGATGTCGGATTTTTAACTTGCCTTTCTCCGATCAACCATCTCATCGCGTTTCCTCCTCGGATGCGATCCGCGCGAGGAGAACAAGAACGATGGAAGAAGAGTGCGAGAGAAGAAGAAGAAGAAGAAGAAGAAGAAGAAGAAGAAGAAGAAGGGCACTCGAACAAACCGCCCGCCGCCAACCGGGCTGTTGCTCGTCACTTTAACGGCGACCGGATTTCTAGTGGTTTGGCGAGTCGCAGTCGATTGAGGTTCGAGGGTGACTGGGATGCTTCGAGAGGCACCGGATAGCAGCAGCATCGAATCGATAAATTATTTGCCCAAGTTTTTGCCCCGTGTATCGTTAGCGGTTCGAACAACATGTCAATGGGCAGCGCGGCCGGGCAATCGGCTTGATTAATTACACGTCATCTGATCATTCAATACAGAAATAAATACGATCGGACAATGAAAGGCACTCGCCGTGAGGACCGGAGCTCCGACGCCGTATTTTCCGTGCGGAGATTATGGAAGGCTTGGGAGCTGTTCTCGAAGTGAATGAAAACAAATGGTGCAAGATAATTTGCAGCAAAGTCTCTGATCGGATTAAACTGCGATGTAGCCGAGTACAACACGGCGGCGGGGACGCAAGGGAGAGGGAATCGAGACAATGGGTGAGGGAGAGGGAGAGTCTGGGCGAAGAGAGGAGAGCGAGCGCGGTCATAATAACAATTTGTCGGGCTTGGATGTCGTGAAAATTACATAAAATGGCTGTCAAGCCGTCTGACCTTGAATACCCTACAATTACGCGTCTGGTGGATACTCGGATAGTCTCTGCACCGAAGCAAAGTGTCTGCGTGCGCAGATTCGTGCGAACATCCTCCGATTCCCGACGCCCCGCGTCGGTCCCTCCGCAATTTTAAATTTTAATTGAACCACTGCACTCCAATCCGGTCGGCTTACACGTTTTTCCAACTATTTTTAATCGTCAATCACTGCAGTTGGATGTACGCGCCGGGAATACCTGCTGCACCCGGGACATTAGCTGGACACGTGGAAACCAATCGGGATATTAAAACGACGGGAACCTGACGTCCCATGACGTCCCATGACGTCCCGCGACGGCTGAAAAACATCCATCGATTCGGATAAATAAATCAATCCAAGCCAGCGTACGTCTCGAGTCCCAGTCACGGCCGAGGTAACCCTGACACAGACGGCGAAGGACTCGGTTCGCCGGGACGGTAATTGTTCGTAATCTGATATTGTAATATCGAGGGAAACACCCCTGACGCCCCTGCCTAATACTCTTGCCAGATAATATCCGCGGGAACTTGGGGCTCGAATAGAGTGATTCGACTTTTGCGTGAAACAGCAGATGAACGACTGTCCCGTAGTTGGAACAAATTGTATTTCATGTTAATATATGATACGTTGCGAGAGTTACCCCTAGCCACGTACGAAGTAGGTATACAGAATCCAGTATTCGCGCTTGTTTCGAATTGTTTTATTTAATTTACTATATTCGCAGCGAAAACAAAACTGAGGGTGATAATTCACAAGGGCGGCTGTGGAAGGAGTAAGAGAGATCGAAAAAGCATGGTAAAATATTCTATGGAAGGAAGGAATTATAATGGTTAATTATCATACATTTTTTTCTAGTAAACGTGGATACGAGAACTTTTGTTCCACTTTCTCTTCCCTCTACGTCCAATTGTCTACGCCACAAAAGCATCGAACAAAATACTGAAAAGATTTCCAGCCGAGTCATCGCGGGATCTCACGACCTTCTCGCGCAGCTGGCCGAAAAAAGTTTGCTCTCGCTTCAGCTTCACCTTCACCTTCTTCGCCCGAACCTACGTGTAGAACTTCCGATTGCCACCGGTCTTTCGAGTCCGTGTGTGTAGCCCCGTTTCGTGTCTGAAATAATTACGTAACCTTTTATCAAAGGTATACCTAGTAGAGTTGTGAAGTTGGGGTACGGGCGAAGAGAGTAGCCCCCTCTTGCGTGCCAACGCGATCGACGGTTATGTATGGTAATGGTATTCATCTGTGGTAGAGATAAACATATATTTTACAACGTAACAATCTCGATTCGTTGGGCAGGATAATTGAGATAAATCACCGCGTCTCTCGCCTCACAACTTTTCTTTTCTTCCATTCTGTAACGTGACGCGACCGCAACTTCATCTCATCTCCGCATCACGCGTCGTCCAAATATTGTGCTCCTCGCAAACAAAAAAGGATCGACCCCGAACGAACCCCCTGACCACCCGGACTCGGTGCAAAAATCGTGCAGAGTCTGGTAACAAACACCTTCGACGTACCGGAGACAAAGGAGCTGAATGCTTCGACAACGGTCCGGACTTGTCTCGATGTCTGACAATGAAGGAGGAGGCGGTTGCGGGGACGGTCCATGCATATGGATTAAGACGCAGCAGCCTCCCTCCCGCCTCTCCCGGTCGTCTCAAACAACACGGGCAAACGAGCGAACTGAGGAGCACCGGTAGCAAAAGCGTCAGAAGTCAGAAGCACCATGTTTATTCAAGAGCGTATATCCATAGTGATATAGAGACCCTAAAGCTGTCCCGGGTTCGGTTATACTTCAGAATCATCAGGCCCACGTATATCGCTCGCTGACTAGCTTCGAGTATCTATCTTCCGTAAGCTCCCCTCTCAATGTATCCGCACATCGTTCACCCCGCGTCTGTCTCTCGCCCCCGCTGGACCGGCAGGTGAGCAGATACCGTCGTCACTTCTTTTTGCCACCTGAACCGGTCTTGTTTTTGGAATTAGATTCGTCTCATTAAATACTTTTTTGCGGTGTATCAGCGCGGCTGCCTTCGAAGGACACGATCGGATGATTAATCCCTCTTTCTCTTACGTTTCTCTTACGTTTCACTTCTCCTTTTGTTCGCAATCCGCGAGATAGAAAAAGAGGCGACGGGTCGCGCACCTGGCGGGAGCAGGAGCAGGAGCAGGAGCAGGAGCAGGTAGGTAGCAAAACCGTTTCTAGATCGCGCATTTTTCCACGTTCATTTCCTCTCTCACAGTCCACATATATACGGTATATACATATATATAAACCGTAGGTAGGACGTAGGTACGTCGTGATTCCTGGAACTGAGGAACTGGCGTGACTTTCCCAGGTAGCCGGTGGACACAGGGATTCCACTCCGGTATAACGATAAGTGTAAAGAGTCTCTCGAGAAGGATACGACGAAGAAGAAGTGGTCGCGAGGTGTAAATTGCGATAGTTCCGAAGGCGACGGAGCAGGAGATAAGTGGTGACGGCCTGAGGACGTCAAGGGGTGATCGAACTCGGTTATTACGCCAAGGTAAAAGGATAATGGTAATAGTGGTCGAGGTTGACCGCGGCGACGCGACTCCGGAGAGCAAGGTTTAACAAGGACAACGAAACCGAGCAAATAAATTATATCCCACAATGCATATAATAAGAAATCGGCTATTTTTTATCTTTCCTCTTCTTATCCTCCGCCTCCGCCCGCTTCTCCTCGTTTACTCGACATGAAAACGGAATGGTAAAAGAACGAAGAGGAGAGAAACGAATAATACGAATTGCTCGCTCACGATCGAGAGGAATAGCCGTACCGAGACTCACCACTCCACCGCACTCGGAGAGAATTTATCATAGAATGTTGGCTCGCGACCTCTCGGCGGGTCTCGGATGTCAGCCCCGAGGTCAAGAACGCAGAGCGGAGTTATTTGTATTCTTTTGTACGATATATATAAGCGCGTACATACTCCCGGCGTCCCACTCGACTCTTTGTCGTCCGATTTCGGGCAACCACTTACCATACCTTCGACGAGAGAAGAAACTCCCTTCGTCTCTTCGCCAGTAAAATACGTCATATAAATCGTACTCCGTTGGTACGCACCGTCGTACCGTCCGTCAACGTTCTCGTCAATTTCGTCCGGGTCGAATATGCAAGGGCGAAGACGGACCGGCGTTAAAATCTTGATTTTTCTTTTCCAATTTCAAGCTGCAGATACACGCGCGCACGTGACGCATTTCTAATTTGGATCAAGAGCGAGATATCGTCGCGCCCAGAAGAGGGTGGTTCCGTTCGACTGTTCGGGTTCGGTGCCTGCCTGGCGTAAGGATGCATATTTCATGCGAACGCGGGCATAACACGCGTTTAAATATTCACTTGCCGACGGTCCCGCTGACAGACGGCGAGGCGACGACGCAGCCCTCCTGTACGTGCACGCCGAATTCGAGTATGACATGTCAGTGGTGTACGTACGGGTAGGTATAGCGCACGGAGGTGGAGATGGAGGTGGAGGTGGAGTGAAAAGTAAAGCGACAGCTGCCAGTTCCTCGTCGCCCCGAACACGACCCTACCTAGTGCTGCATCAGTCGTTTGTCGCAAAGAACAGGAGGCGCTTGCAAGTACGTTAATAATAATTCCCGAGCCAATTAAAACCGACAGGAAACAACGAGCCCCGCCACGCGACCCGCGACCCGCGATTCCAACCGATTCCATTTCGCACCCTTTATTCTCCGCCGCGTACGTGGGAGTTTGATATTTGATTATATGTATCATGTACATTGTACAACGTGCATGATCGGTAAGTAGGTATACTGAAATCAATCTTCAGAAGAGAAGATGAAAAGGAAGACAAGCATGATGTAACCCTGGTCGATGGGTTGTTTACGCGGATCATTCGGTCCCTCGTAGAATTGGATCTAAAAATAATCGGTTCGCCTGGCTATTAATCTCCGCGGAGCTCGGTGAATGGTGGACTTTAAAGATTGTTATTTTTCATTCTGGACCGCTCACCTCTTCCCCGCCCTGCCCCCCGTCCCCTGTGACTGTGTCCCTCTTCGTCTTCCAGTTCTGTTTGCGCGCCGGCACCGGCAGTTTTATTACGATGTAATTATACCGGAGTGGGCGTCGAAACCGGGACACCGAACAACATCGACTTCTTATTCTGGTTGTAGCGAGATTAGCTATACGCCCGACATTTTTCACGCTGTAAATCTTGACGAGACAAATAATCGAAAATTAAGAAAAGAGAGAGACGAACCGTGTCGTCAGAAGTCTCCGCTTCGGTCGTCTCTTACGGTGATCGCGGATACGCGGTATAACCCGCAAGGGACCCACGCTAAATCGGCTCAAATTTCACTCCGTGCATGTTCAGATCCCATAGATATCACCTCTAAATGTAGGCGTGTTCGTGGTTATCAAGTTAGATTAACAAGCTGAGCTACCAACCTTCTCGCCGCCAAGGCTGAGGCGTTCGCGTGCGCGTTTATACCCACCCCCGTTTCCCGTTCCCGTTCCCATTTACATCCCAAGCGAAGGGGCATGTAATCAAAGGTCACGAGACCAAAACTGCGAGGTGTTTCTTTCCCCACAAATTATCAGGCATTCTTTATAAAATTCAGTTTCTTTATTACAATTAACCTCTGTGAAAAGAAACACGATGAAAAACTTGAGAATTTCCGTTACAACGCCGTATAATTTGTTAACTTTGCATAAATTCATTTATTCGTACACGGGACCGGGTTAGTTTCGAAATAAATTAGGGTGGAAACGTCCGACATCCGCGCTGCAGCGATTCTCTACCGAGATAAGTAGAAATAAATACGTAATATTAGGAAATAAAAATGCAAAACAGTAGCGCGATTAAACGCGTGTAGCTCAAAGTCGGGGAGGCCCGGTGCGTCGATCGCGTGCAAGATACACGCCCGTGCCCAATCCACCTTCTCGAGCCAGAAGTGGACCTCGGTACGACCCGTGCGACTCACTCCACGCGGGTGCTGCGACTTTGTATAATTATCCTACGTGCGACGCGACGCGGGATAACCGAAGATAAAGAGAAGTTGATACGTATAAGTAACAGCGAGTACGCGTCGATCGTGGTCGTTGGTGGTCGGGGAAATCCCCCGGACAAATGATCGTTTGGGTCACCGACCACTAGCATCCGGGTTGGCCGTTGATTCGGAGGATCTAAGTCCGTGAAATCTTACGAACCCGAGCGCGCCTGGCCCAAAGACGGGACGGGACGGGGCGATCGGATCCTATCTGTATAATCTTTGAGCTCAAGTAGCAGCAGCTCGCCGAGTGTCCCGCGGCACAATGACTCGATTTCATAAATCAACCCGATGGATTTATTTGTTTATTTATTTATCGGTCAGATTACTACGGGAATGCCTGGTTCTATATAATGTACGCGATACGAAAATAATGGTAATAAACATACCGCACGATCTGTATTACACGAGCGTGTAGCTACGCAACGGGGAAGGGGGCTGTAATAAATGAAATATAGACATCGCGAACCGGTTTATAAATCTTGGAGTTGCGTAATTAACCATCGCACCGCGGCGCCCGCTGAGACGCGAATTAAACGATTGGTAACACGCGGTGTCGCTCAAAGACGGAAAAATCGGGTTCGATTCTCCGTAACGAAGAAAATATCAAATTAAACTTCTAACGCAAAAGATGAAGGAAGAAAAAGGAAAATTCAAAACAGCGGTAATGATCTTGCCAAAAGTAAACAAACTTGTCTGATTACGATGTCAGAAGTAGTTCGACGTGTCGAATATTACAAATCCATCGCCTGGAAGCCGCAGGGATGATAATAAGAGATCAAGAGATGGGAGAGTAAGAATATGGCTACTTGTTAGAATCGAAGGAATCGGAAGATTTATGCGAGTCAGGGACAACGAAGAACGGACAGTGACGAGCGTGTCTGGTGCAGAAAACGACAAAGGATATAAAAGAGAATAAGGCGACGGACTGGACGGGTGAAAGAGACGCGGCGGACAAAAAGAGAAAAAAAAACTATGACGATGAAAAGTAAGAAAAGTAAGAAAAGAGAAGAGCTGCAGCGAAACGGCGCGCGCGGTGCACTCGATGTCCCTGAGAAAATGACGACGAACGAGACGCGGTTCTGAAGGGTACGCCGGAGGACAGAGGGCAGCGAGATAACGACCAGCGGAGCTACGATGGAAAGATAAAAAGATGAGAGAAGAAATGAAGAAATAAAAGGTCCTGAAAGGATCGTCCCCGTCCCCTGGTCGGTCAACCGAGAATAAGGCCTGAGGACCATAACCGCGAAGGAAACCCTCGCTAATTTATCAACACCTCCGAGCAGGGACACGCGTCGCCGCTTAGGATTCAAACACTGATACAGACGCAAGGACTAAACACGTTTAGTCGTTTAGTCATTGAGCGAGCGACCCGTCATTCCATTTGATTCTAATTTTAAACTCCGTCAGACAATAACGACGGCGCCGAGACGCGACGCCCGGCCCACGTTGCCGGACGCCTCGCGCCAGCGAAAGTCTGAAATAAAATTTGGAGGGAAAAAGAAGGAGTAAGAAAAACGAAAAAAGAAGAAAAGACAGAAAAAACGTTGTCTCGGAAAGACAAATTAGGGAAGAACAAAACTCGGCGCTTCGAATCGCTACGCCGAGTGAACCGCGCCAAACTCGATCGAGCAGTTTAAGAATTCGCACGCGGATTGCCCGGCCCGCGTGTCTCCCGTCTACCAGCTGCTGACACGATAGTTTCGATGGCACTAAATCACTCCTCGACGCCCTCAAACTGCGAACGCAAAATCCACTTCTCTCTTTCCCTTTGCCCCGCGAAACGATCCAAGATTCCGTGATTCGCTTGTCAACCCGAACGGCAGATGCTGCCGATTCCTCGAACGAAATTCCACCCACGATTCATAAGAAAATCCCCGAATTTAATAACGAACGAACACATAACGCTCAATTACGTGTTTGCCGTCAATAAATATGCCCATGAAAGGCATACGGTACAACCTGCAATCCTATTCGTGTCCCTCCGGAATAGAAAACGAGGAAGATAATCGGATGTGCGGCAGTCCAACCCTCCTTCAAATCTCCCTTCCCCCCGCGAAGAACCGCTGCGCGAATTACATTAATACCTACTTATCCGTGGAATTTGAAGGAACGCTTATTACCTACCGAGCTGAAGCATTCTCATCGCGTCGGGACCCCGAAGGTCTCTCAAAACTGAAAAGGTAAGGAGAAAATAAAATAAAAGCGATTCGCGCTCACGTTCGACCGCGTAGCGAGTTTGTGACTAACGTCGAGTCAAGGTTGAGCTATAAATTGTGACACGGTCTCGAGTAAATTATGCGATGTATGCGTAACGATCTAGCGAACTCAAATATCGCCGAATGATTGTCGTTTTACTAGACTACCTACTGGCCAGGGAGCGGTAATAAGGAGCGTGTACGCGGAGTATAGGCGGATCGAAGAGGCAAGCCGACTCGATCGCGGTGTTATCACCGACGGGGAACGACGCAGGTACGCTTCTTTGCGAACGTCACGCCAGTTTGCACAAGTAATTATATTAAATAGAAACGTCAGGACGGTTGACGAGTGCCTCGTGCGAGATAATTACCATTTGAAATGATTGCGTGTAACCTCGTACGCGGGTCCGGCGACTCTCGTAATTAAAAGTATCACGTGAATAACGCCGCCGCGAGTCTCGTTGGAAAATATAAAATATTGTCCTCGCCGTCTCCCCGCGCGTTACTACGACGTGTTTTTCCCTGTCCCGTTTAATTTTCATTCCCATTTTCATTTCCATTTTCATTTTCATTTTCGCATGAAATTATACCGGAGTCAATTACGCAAACGTCGTTATAACTAGCGGCGCGTCGCGTAGGTATACCTACGGGGACATTAATTCAGCCTCCGCTTCGCACTTTTCCCCGTGGTGTTACACCCGTTAGACAATTCGCAACCGGGTATCTAACACGAATAGCTCCGTCATAATCGTCGGGCATAATTGTCCTCAATTAATGCCCCCGCGATTACGCGATAAATCTCCTCAAGCATGTTGTAAAGCGAATCGGTTCGCTTTAATGAGACGAAGAAGTAATAGGAGAGCCGGTAGCCGCTGGACCGCGGCAGGAATGTCGCTGCACGCGTGGGTACAATGTACATATACATCAGCGTAAGTAAGTACAGCTGGGTGGTTCGTGGTCCGCGAGGAGAAGAGATGATATCGCGTCGAATCTGAGCGAACGAACGAATGAAACGAACCAAGAGTGACGAAGACGCGGTCGCCGCAACCAGCAGCAGTGGGTACCAAGCAGCACCGAAGGACATCTCCGCCATTACTCACTGCCCTTAGAAGCAGAAGAAGGAGAAGAAGGAGAAGAAGCAGAAGAAGAGAGGGAGAGATAAGGTAGGAGAAAATAACAGATAGGAGTAAAGGAACGACTCGACGTGCGATTAATGACGAGTGCAGAGACTCTGTTTGTCGGCGTAACGATGCACGATTAAATTTATAATACAAAATACGGAGTAGGTAGATGCGCCCGTGCGTCTTATACACGGATAGTGCAGTGGTATAATGACCACGCGATCAAACGGAAGTGTGTATAACGAAAAAAGAATCGGCTCGGTAAATCATTTGGTGGTTTTAATTTTTACAGCAAACTACCGCGGCGTGCCAGCGGACCTGTAAGTAATCGAAGACGGGAAGAGAGCAGAGACCGGGCGGATTTGCATTTAGTGTCGTCGCAGCGTCTGGCCAGCTGCTGGTCCAGCGCATCAAAGATTCCACGGGTCGAAATTATGCCCGGTACACTATAGGTATGTATAGGGCGGGTATCGAAAAAAGGAAAGACCGCCTCGGCGGTGTAGCGCGGCAGAGGTAATTACCGCATACCTGCTGCCTTCCAAGTTCCTCCACCTTCGGGAGACGGAAACCCCGCGCTCTCGCTCCTTATTACGTAAAAGTAACGCGTCGCCTTACCAATTTACGGAGACAAGACTCGCGGCAATCACTCTTACCGAGACTTTGCTCGATGTATCGCTGCTGCGATGCTGCGATGCTGCGATGCTGCGATGCTGGGATGCCTTCGTTCGCGTTTTTGACACGTATCAAAAATTAAACAAGCCGAAGAAAAAATGTAACGCGGACGAGTCTGGATTAATATAATTCCCGTCTTCCCGGAACAGGGGCGTATAATCGATTAATTAGCATTCACAGCGTCCCTGCACCAGTCGGTACCGAACCTGTTACGGGAGCGGAGAAGCCCAAGGGGAGAAACCCTTCTTCGGAGCGGCTCGAATTAACCCAAGATTTATGTCCTCCTCTTCGCGCTTACCGTGGATAAAACAGTGATCGAACGGCAATTATTAATAATCGTGAACCACTTGGATTCCTTTACCTTTTCTTGGTTTTTTTTCTCCCTCCCTCGTGACCCTCGTTAATACCTTTACCCTCGTATTATTCTCATTATTATCATTATTATCATTATTATCATTATCATTGCCATCAATCAATCTCTGTTCCGTTTGATCATCAGTTATTTTGCTCTTTCCAGAAAGGCTCCCACGCGAGTGTTGTACCTACAGCGTAATAAAATAAAAACTAAAGAAACTCTGTCCTTATTCCATCCTCGGGGGAACTGTAAAAGCAAAAAAGTGAATAGAAGGATATGTTATTCGCGGGGTCCTTCCTGCCCTCGACGTGACATTGACAAACGCGTTTCTTGCTTGCGGATTCGCTGCCACCCCAGTCCGTTGGCAGGCTGGCTGGCTGGCCAAGAGCACGAGAGTCGAGCAAAACGAAAGGCGAGACACGCAGCACGGGTCCTTCCGTCTATCCGGTTGACCATTCGCCCCTTATGGCGTGCTGATTACATCTCTGTGCACGGGGGTTCTCTGCCCTGCACCTACCTACCTATTTCTTATCGTTATCGCGGAAACGTTAAAGGCTAGTGGACTCGGGGACGGGGACGGGGACGGGGACCGGAAGAGGGAATCGGGGGCCGCGTGATAGAATTGCTTTTCAACGGAACGTAACTACATACACGCAAGTACAAAGGGTGAAAGATGAAAACAAAAGCCTGTCGTTATTACAATCGCGGCGGGATCGCGCACGGGCCCAACCCTTAGGTATATAAATTATAGATAAAGCACAGGACCCTGTGACGCCGTCTTACGTGTCTGAGAGCGGATACATTTTCAACATGCTTCATGTCTTAATCTGCATGTTTGGGGATCGTGGAGATAACGCCACGAATGGAATAATAATCGTTATCTTTGGGAAGGAACGAACTGAAATAATTGTGGATGGAGTTGTCGTGCGGGAACTGGAGAGTGATAAAAAGCCTGAAAAAGAAAAACCAGACGAACGACTTTACTCGACCGCAGCTACTGGCCGCACGTAGGGGGGGCAAAAAAGTTGAGAACGCGGTTAACGATCGGTAATAGAAGAGCAGATGTAAATATGTGCGGGCGAGTAGCGGTTTTCTTTTTTTTTTTTTTTCCCCGCCCGTTTTTCACGAGTCGCACTCGGTGGTACGAAAAATAGAATCCCACCACAATCGTGGAGGATTTGTTTGTTTCACCGTAGGGCAAAAAAAATTGACCATTGATCGAGGCATTGATGCCACGTAAGAAAGTGTTTTATCACGAGACGTGGCTCGACCCCTGATCTATGAGAGACCAAAGTGGGACACAAGGGACAAGAGACGAGGGACAGGGTACAGGGGAGGATAAACGACGACCGAGAAACACATATGGGAGAAGTCAACCGACGAGCCAGGAAAGTCCCCCGTGACTCATTAGCTTGGTGAGTTTACAAGGATACGTCGAATGACATTCGGCGAACCGCGACGACGGCGACGTCGCTGCACCCGAGGGTGACCGTTGGCCCGACTCGCTCGACTCGCGCTTACTCACCCGCCCGGGAGCCCGCCGGGTGCGACGCTGACGCATATCAATGGGGACTCGGGACCCGTGAATCAATTCATGAATAATGTTTTGCCAAAACATTTATATCCCTCGAAGAACGGAGGTTTCGATCGTGGAGTCGAGTTTGCCAGAAGACGTGGCGCCTCCTCGATGTTCGTCGGACGGTCCCCTCTTCCCGTTGCTGAGTTACGAGCAAAGGGGTAGAGCACTGACGTCGATTAGCGTGCAATTCGTAGCCCGGGTGCGACACGGCGTGCCGTATGCCGAACTGTCGTGAAACGCGCGGCGCTAAGCCTGGGAAATCCTGTCCATCCCGCCAGGTCGAGTTACGCTCGGTACCTACATGCAGCGATACGTGATCCTGCGCGCCCGACTATCGATAGACAATCGGGGGATAAGCCGGGACCACGGTCGACATAAAACGTACACGAGTTTGAGTGCCTAAAACGTCGCCACTGAGACGTCGCGAGCCACGAGATAAGGGTGAACAAACTTCGCTGATTTCACCCAACTCGCGTCAAGCTTTTGAGGAAACGAGTTCACACGACGAAACTAATTAGACAGTATCTGTAATTTGCATTACTCCCTGTGGTCTTCTCTTACGGAGAACCGGGGCTCGGGCACCTGGGAAAAATTAACTTACCTCGGCCAATGAAAGAAGGTGGAAGAAAATAAGAGAAGGTGAATGATGAATTATTTAATGGGAAACAAGAAAAGAGCGGGATCCGCGACGATGTAGGGGGACTCGGTGTAGGTGAGCCACTCTTCGTAAACGTGGCTAATGCAATTAGCAAAGCGGTCACGACGAAGCGCCGGGGGAGCTCGGATACCCCGAGTTCTACACAATTTTCCCAAACTCCGAGTAAATATTTTCACAACACTTTAACGTTTGCGAATTATCTCCACTTCGTTGGGATTGTTTTTAGTCTCTGCATTTTTTTTCCTGCTGTCATCGCGGAATAAAGAATGATTAGATCGTTACGAGAGACGGAAAGCGGTGACCGCAAGCCGAACGACGGCTCGACCGTATCTAATCGATGACTTCACCGATGACTGGTCGTTTGCGGCCAACATTTCCCGAGTATCGAATATTTTTGTCCTCCATTCTTATTCAGAATTTATCGGAATATTTTTATCGCCCAACTTTTTCCCTATTCCCCCAGACGCGGCTCGATACCTGTGCGTGTGTTTTTTTACAACTTCTTCCTCAATCCCCGCGGTCGGCCGGACCGTGAGGCAACACCCGCGGCTGTGAGCCCTACGAGATTGTAAATTGGCTTCCGGGTGGCACCTCGTTAGCCGTATAGCTCAAGAAAAGCCAGTGGGAATAAAACGTAGATAAAATAGCGGATTTATTTGCGTTTAAACTTTTGTAAACGGTCGATTGTTGAATGCGGAATTGTCCGGTACCGTTGATCGTGATTGGTGGCCGGTGGTCGGTCGTTGGCAGACATAAACCAATCGTTGCGAATTTATCGTCGCTAATCTTCGGACATATACGAGATACGTTTATTTCTCGAGATGGCAGCCGTCCAGGTTACTGCCTATTCCGTTGGCTATAAATATAATGGATCCCATCCGTGCATGGCTACCTGTACCTGTACCTGTACCTGTACCTGTACCTGCAGCGGTTGCACTTCCTCGGTGCAGGAAATGAGTTTCATAAGTCAACTTTGAAATGAAGAGCGACGGGTATCAATTATGCCCAACGGCGTTCAATTTATTCCACAACCTAGATGTGGAAAGTTATTTATACAAAGTCGAGGGAGTTGTGAATCGATATACCCACAAGATTGCGAGGCATGAATTTTTTATCTTTATCGCCGGCCAATCTGTCCCGCAGTGCGTATGCCGTACGCCCGGAGTGGTCATTGTCAATGCCAATAATGCGCGCGGCGCGGTAAGTTCGTGGGACTAGTTTGATCGATGTGGGATAACATACAAAATAACTGCGAGAGGCGCGCGTAGTTGGCAAACAGGAAAAAGAAACGTGACTAAAAGAACGACCGCGCAGGTCTAATGGATTGATAATCGACCACGCTTCTATTATCATTTAATTAATCGACCATAATATAACGATATTATTAGTCCAATTACCGGACGAGAGTGTTATAGTTTCTTGTTATTTTTCATTTTACGTTCAGAAAATAGGTGCGTGCGTGTCTGTATTGGACGGGGGGAAGCATAATAAGCATAATAAAACGTGCGATGTATGAAAAATGGCAATAAAATCACCGTCGCCACTCGCTTCTGGCAGGGTTATTAATTATTGAAGTTGGAATAGTAGACGATCGGAGATACTGTATCGGATGCTTTTAGTACAGTCTGGTGCCGTTGCCGTAAAGATATTGTCCGAAGAGACACGTGTGTCTCGAGTCAACCTAACCTTGGAATCAAGCAAGTGCCAAATTGAATATCAAATTTAATACTTCGCTGCTAAAAATACCGGCGAAAAAAAATTCAAATCACGTTTGAAAAATCTACTCATCTCCGTTATTTTATTTTTTTTTTTCCTCCGCTTGGAATGAATAATCGCTCGAGAATAAACGAACATATATTTCAGATGAATCAAAATTCGCGAGCCAAGAATAAGCCGACTGTTGCGCAACGGATTTATTCGTTCTCGTACACCCGCGTGAGAACCCGCACGTAAACGGTAGTGGGTGAACAAAAATCATTTGTGTTAATCCCGCGGTCGGCGTGGCGGAACGGCCTTGGTAACATCTGCGACTCGTTTGACAAAAAGGAAACAAGTCTACACGTGTTATCGCACAGCTTAGAGCTCTGCGTGATTAAAATAATGAACCGACAAGATTTTGAACATACTTCAAGGAAATTTGACAAGATTTTAATCGACACTCCGGGCTTCTCGGAATCGGATAATTATGCGATCGGCGTAGGTATTATACAAATTTGAATAGAAATCTACTCAAACCGCTCCGAAGTCAAATCGATTACGATACGTATAAATAAAAATCTTTGCTGATACGTGTTCTTTCATCTCAACGATGATACGTGATATCTAAAGAGCACGAGACTCGCAGCTCGGTCCAATCAATAATGCAGGATAGACCCTCAATTCTCTGCCAATCGTTATCGATTATTTCAATTAATTTTTAGTAGAAGAAAAGGTCGAGCCAAAGTCACGCATCCCTGATCTGGATTTAGCTAAAACCAGATATGATTCAGCGTTGACGTCAAGCTAGGCGTAACCTTGACCACTGGATCTGGGAGACGAAGGGGGGCCGGCAGGGCAGCGCGTATGTAGATCGGAGATCGATCGAGCCATGTGCGTCATAGTCGAGTGAGAATATTTGTTCTCGAATACATGTCTTCCCCACCCGATTCATCGATCGGCGGAGGTAGCGAGCAGTCAATGGCTCGCGAGAAATAAGAAACGGTAGAAGGAAAAGACCCGAGACGATGTGGTCTGGGCTGCGAGTTGCAACGGTCTGTCTGAAACGCATCGAAGATCTGGTACAGCCACGCTGGTGTCTAGGAAAACCCACACGAAACGAAACTAGTGCGCGAGAAGGAGGATAAGGTGGGCTGGAAGCTGGCCAAATGCACTTAACGTTCTATCAGCAGCCCCCTTCCGTCCGCAATGTGTACGTGTGGGAGCTACGTGCCGTGGATTCCCCGTCGCGCCGAGATAAACCCACAAGTATTTACCATTGCACCCCGCGTGTACGTAGACGTAATACGAGTGCGGGCACGGATACGATGCACACGTCTATCGGCGCGATAAAAGAAAATGATTATGTGTAGCGAGTACAAGTTCTGGGGAGAAGCCCGAAGAAACTGAGCAGAAGAATAAATGGGAAAGAAAATTGTAGAAAAAGACGTCGCAGTTAGAACTGAAACAATGGCCGATGAAATTACGTGTTTTGCCTAACGGCCCGACTAAATGCAATCTATTTCCCGACAATGACGCGGGTCGGGGCTTAAAAAGGCTCAGGAGCTTAAAAGCTTGCTGAACAACTTTTGGATTGTTGACTTTACACCCTGAAGCCAGCAGGTGTCGACAGAATTCTGTTAGAACTCTGGATGTGAAAAAATTCGGAGGGTAAACTAACGATGACATTTTATTCGGAGAGGAAAGCTCAGATCTGAAGAAATGTAGAAATGTAGATGGCAGCGTTTCGTGACGGACTTGGTCGTAGAAATGAACGGTAACTGGCAGCCCGTTCGTATCCTGCCCTGCCCTGCGCAAGAGCCAAAAGAAATAGTATATTGTGCACCAAGGAAATTCTGGATCCGAAATAGAATACGCTAATTGGTGAATGCTGGGCATAGCTCGAACAGATTTGAGCCCGTGCCTCGCAACGAGATCCTTATTAGCCCGAGACACTAGGCAGGTATTTAAATTACGTGCGGAGCATCGAGGGGAGCCGAGCGAAGGTCGCGAAGAAATTAGCGGTGGAGTATGGAGTAAATTAGTAGAGGAATAAGAGGAACACGGGCGATTCGGTGATTCGTTATTCGCCGCAGGCGCGGCGTGCGACGGAGATAAATAATAATGTGAATCGACAAGTATAAAGCTGCCGAGATATAGTAGAAGAATTTGTCCCGCCTCGTTTGAGGGTTTCAACGAAATAATTATTCAACGTCGACCGTTAGCCGTTAATTAGTACTTTGAGTCGTTGCGGGGTATTTCGGCTTCGCCCCTGCAAAGAGAGAATCGAGGCTCTTTGCGCGTCGTATCTTCGTATTCCGAGATTCTTAAATTCCCGAGCGACGCGACTCACTCTATTCGTAATTCAAGGATTATTTCCTCCGCGCGACGAGGCTAAACCTAATTGAATCATATTGCCTTTGACTGAGTCGCGCGGCAAGGGTGAGCGAACGAGACGGCGGTCTGACTCGGTCAATTTAATTAAACGGATGAAAACATATTTCCAGTCGCTCGTTCGACTGCAGGGTATGGGGTGAAGAAGGAAGGTGAAGGGTAGAAGTTTGCAGCCAGCGATTAATTTCGTCGGAAGATCAAAGCGTGCGGACAGGTTTTACTGGTCGACGACGACGACGCCCGACGCGTTTTCGATAGGGATAATAAAACACCACAAAAATGACAAGAATCTCGATTCATTACGATTACAAAGAAATACACACATGTCGCTCTGAGGTTTCAACGAGAATGCGAATCACGCGTCGAGAAAATGATAAAATGTATTTTCCTGCAGTTTATTGATCACTCAATACGATACGCGGGCGTACGCCGTGCAACCTTATTTATATGCCACGGGGCGTGATTACGTCGTAAAGAGAAGCGAACTGCGGATTGCAGATTGTAAAAATAAAAGGGGGTAAAAAGTACAGCAAACTCAGCAGGTTTCGCTCGCGCTCGGTACTTTGCCAGGGGTTGTAAAGCAAGCGACTCACCCTCTCGCCAGTCACCATTATCGACAGACATACACGTATAGAGCTTCTCCTCGATTCGCGTCTACACTTACCACGCGGGATCATCGAGCTTCGGATAAATTTGAGAAGGAACGATTGCAAGAACAACGAGACGGGTGTCTTGGCGCAGAATCGGAGGGAAAGAAATACGCGAGTAACGGGACCTGAGTCGTAATAAAAAGTGTCGCCCCGAGTATAAAAATCGTGAGGAGGGCTCTTTGAGATTAAGAGTAACGAGGCAAACTCGCCCGTCTTCATTCGCCCGCGCCGATTAATTAAAACCGAGGCGTGCGCGGCAACTCCGGCTTAATTAAAACATCAAAGTTCATTTTCTCCAAGCAGACGAAAGAGTCAAAATTAACCTACACGCTTCTGTGTTTCAGGATATTCGCCAAGCCTTCGTCGTAACCACAAAGTTATCGATTTACTATAATTCACTCCGCTATGCGGATTAGGAATTTTCAGAATTTTCAGAATTTTCAGAATCTTCACTCTTTCTCCTTCCAAATAAAAAGAAAGGGTTTGCTCGAGTTTCGCTAATTGGGTCGGGGATTCTGGGCCGCCCGGCTGCCGTTCGCGTTTACGTAAAAGGTTCGGTTCGTCGGACAGCAGACACACCAGCGGCCGCGAGAGTTTCGACGGCAACTTCTTCGTGGCCCACGTGAAAGTATAAATAAATCACGACGGATTCAGTTCGCGCTTCGAGCCCCACGACCCATCATACGCGCGTACCCCGGGACCGGGCAAGAAGCCCGTCCCAATTGACGGACATAATTCACGCGCGATAAAAAGAAAAGAATATGAAAATGAAAATGAAAATGAAAGAGAAAGAGAAAGAGTAAGAAAAAGGGAAGAGTAAATAACCGTGAAAAATAATGGTCTTCTCGAGAATAACAGTCAGGCTCAACAGCGAGCATTTTTCAAGACATTTTATTAATTTCTTGTTCAGTGAGAGAATCGAGTAATAGTTAGGGAGCTGGGTGCCAAAATTTCTATATGATCTGATCATGTGGCAGACGTTATTAATATCGATGTTTGTATCATAAGAAACATTAAGGACCGCGTCTGCCACCATGGTAAGGCTGACTTTTTGAGTTACAGCGCTTCAAAAATGAAAAAAATCAAAAATCATGTCTGCCCTTTGGACCGATGGTTGTTATCATCCCCACTCTCTAAATCCGAATCAGCGGAAATTCCGCTATTACAATCAGTGAACAAAAATTTCACTGAGAATCAGCGAGTTTCGCTGAAGAAACAGCGAAAATCGCTCTACCGCGCTCGCAGCACTATCTTCCGCCGCTTCTGGTACTACAGCCCTACACAGCGCAGTCACAGCACGTGTGGTTCCCATTTTCAAGCGTGTGTTTATTGACGGTATTTTTCGCGATAACACGAAAAAGTAAAACGAAGAACACGGAATTTGCCACATCAAAGTGTGAGTGTTATTTATTCAATACGTGGTAAGTACATTTCGATACTTTCTAGCGTCCACACGCCAATATTTTGTGTCATTGAGGCAAACATAACCTCTATCAATTACAAGCGTATGTTGTGTGTTCTGTGTTTGTAACCCAATTTATTAAATATTATCTTTTTTCAAGCCATAAAAAAAATCCGGTGATGAACGAGCCGCAGGACGACGGAAAGTATTCAATGCGAGAAGTCGGAAGAGAGCTTCTAGCATTCGGCGTTTCGAGGGAAACAATTCGAATATTGAAATTAGGTGTTGTTTCCTCCCTGCATGTCAACTTGATCAATATCATCCTTGACAATGCCTGAGGCAAAGCTGCTCTACTATTGCAGAGGTTCATTGAACCGGGAAAGTTTTTTTTGTCGAAAAATAAACAAATATTTGTAAGTTTTTATAATATGTATTGAAATAAATTACTGACCTGTTTGAACGATAAAATTAGGATTTTACACTTTTTCCACCCCTTCCTTTCATCTGACAACATGAGATTCGTGAATGTGAAATTTTGAATTGTCCTAACAGCCAACTTTAAAGGTTGTCAATGAGGATTCATTTGGAGGTAGAAATACCCAAAAATAAATCTTAACTGATGATCATGTAGAGCTGGTTGCTTCGAATTGGGAAGTGTTGGCGAGATCACCGGTTCGAATGGTACGTTCACTGGTTGAATGAGTCAAATGAGTGAAGTATTGTTTCACTGATTCAAATAGTGAAACTTTCACTGAATGATTCAGTGATATAACTTTTCACTGATTCAAACAGCGATTAGTCGCTGATTCTCAGTGGTATACTTATAGCTATTTCAATCAGCGACTATTCGCTGACAATCAGCGAAATTTCGCTGATTCAGATTTAGAGAGCAAACTCACAAAAACGAAAAGGCAGACATCCAGATCGCTGACTTTCTATAGGCAGACCATTTAAGTATACATTTTTTTAAACTCTACGCTCGCGCCAAGTTCATATAAACAATCGATAGGAGCAATTTTAAAAACATGTTCGAATATTCGGGTTCACACTATTATATCATTATAAAAATTTCTTTTACTTTTCTTTTTTTTTTACGTTCTTTTACTTTGTACTAATAAACTGTTTTTTTATTACGACTTTAATTGACTAACGTTGAACTTTATTGAATAAAGAAACAAAAAATTTAATAATCATAAAACTAATAATAATAACAATAATCAGCCGTAATACCTGCTTTTCCTTGATTCTGCGCGAACTTCGAAAAATTGTAGGGTAAGGTTGCTATCGATGGACCGTTGCCTTCGATGGACCAGTGGTATATCTCAGGTATGTGTTAGTGCTTGGCGTTGCTATCAGTGCGAATCAAGTCTACTAGTAGCCAAAGAGTGGCCATGTTAAAAACAGTCACATGGGTGCCATAGGTGTGCTGAAATTGAGCGAGGTAGGAATTTGCCCTTTCTGATCTTATTTTTCCTAATTTTGCAAACGTGTTTGAACCCTTGTATCGGTGATTTTTCCTAAATCGTGTTGGATGGTTTTGAAGCTTATACTTCGCTCTTCAAAATGATACCGATACTTTTTTAGGTATCTTTCCATCCTGTGGTAGTAGGATAGGTTATGTGTTGCGATGCGAAATTCCATGGATGGACCGGGCAACAACGCTATGAATGGACCAGTATGGAAGGTATTACTTTTTTCAGTTTGTAAGACACTGTTGAGAGCATCTATCGTGGTTGGCCCACAATTTGTTTGAAATCTCAAAAATCTATTCATACGTCATCAATTTATCATTTACACCAATATATTAGGTCATTAGATCATTGTATTGTTTTATGTTCATTATTTTAGTGGTCCATCGAAGGAGATGGGGTGGTCCATCCATGGAGCAGGTCCTTGTATTGTTTTATGTTCATTATTTTAGCGGTCCATTCATGGAGCAGGGTTGCCATGAATGGACCAAATTCGAAAAGCAGAAAATCGGTGATAAACAATCTGAAATTAACAATAACCTTGCTCACTCGTGACTGCTCTGTAGAATAGGTTTCGAAGAAAACATCCACCAGTGGTTTTGCATTTTCGACTCAATATCCAAATTTCATGACCAACTTTGCTTAGGGGGTCCATCGATAGCAACCTTACCCTACACCTCAAACTCAGTCACCAAAATGTCTGCCTTTTGTTTTTTGTCTTCCGGGAGTCCTAATGAATCGAATGGGCACAACTAGAACCATGATCAAATGATTTAGTAGAGCTTTTTTTTAAACATTTTTACGACCTCATCCCGCGATAATTCAGCGGTCTGCATGTCTGCCTTTTCGTTTTTGTGAGTTTGGGGATGATAACAACCATCGGTCCAAAGGGCAGACATGATCAAATAATTTAGCACACCCTATTTTTTAACATTTTTGAAGAGCTGTAACTCGAAAAGTCACACTGAGAAAAAAATATGGTTGATTCAAAATAATACTGTTCAATTCAACTAAACGCGGCTGTTACGGGGCGGGGAAACGCCGTTTTGGTTAATTCAATCAAAGATCTGATTATTAGTTGTTACAAAAATTGATTGAATGGAATAGATACCTATTTCAACCGATAATGTAACTTCGTTGAACCGAGTAATGAATGCTCATATCCACCGCAAATTTAGTTATTGTAACAGAGCGTGTGCTTGAAGGGAATAGTGCCTACATACGTGTCAAAAAAATGTGCGAATGAAATGACTACATCTTTGATTGAGTTGATCGAATTTGTAAAAATTATTTAAACTAACGATATTTTACGTAGTTATTACCATGATTTTTTTTTCTTTCATAACCAATAGGTTATGGCCTAAACACCCATTCCCATTTTGCATGATTATGTGCAGTATGCATAGTTTGTTCTATGGTACACAATACAAGACAGTCGTTGGGCGGGTCCGATAGGATTGAAAGACTCAGTTTCATGTCCACTTCTTATACTGAGGCTGTACATTCATATCAGCGAGAATTTTCGGTGCCTGGGTGACCCCATAGTGGCGAATTTGTGAACTCCTCGAGTAGTATTTCGTACCTCACATTTGTTTCAAGCAACATCATCTAGTTTTGGTTGTTTCACCTTTTCCGTGAATTTGACCGAACCAATCAGCTGGTTACAACAAACAACTTTTAATTGAATCAATGAAATACTTGATACACTTGATACAAATATTTGATTGACCGAACTAATTTCAAGTATTCAATAATCAAATGACGTTGTCAAACTGAAATGGTACCTTATTTAATCAAACAAATATCTATTCTCTTATGATCAACGCGAAATTTTTTAAACATCTTTCAAATAATTGAGGTGTTTGACGCAACACGACAAAGTGATCATAAAAAGCATAATATGCATTTGTCCGAATTGATATTTTATTGCACCGAACATTCATATCGCACCCCTAGAACAATAGTGTAACATCTCAAAAAATCTCGATCCGAGAAAATCGCGTTTGAAGTAGAATCAGTTATAAATCAACGTGACCACATATTTTCATGGGGGACAAATTTTTTAAATAGACGAAATATTCCGCTGAAATGTACCAGGTGATAAAAAAGTAATATTATATTGCTATCTGGCTGCTGCGATCAAATTACGCCGTTTTTTTGAGATATTAAACCAAATTTTAATTATCCTCCCGGTGCAATACCGTAACAACTAAAAAAAATATTAAACCGTGGCGCAATACTGTAATAAGTCAAAAAATATTTTTTGACGGTAATTTTGAGATGTTACAGTATTACACCAGGGATATTCTTTTTTTTTTCGAGTTGTTACAGTATTGCTCTAACAATTTTGTTTTTTTTTCGACTTGTTACTGTATTGCATCGGTTTATTGAAATTTTTCTGAGTTATTACAGTATTGCATTGAAATGGATATCCTTAGTCGATTTTGAGATACTACAAAATGATTTCAAAGATTTTGAGATATTACATTATTGCACCAAGTCAGACCGAAAAATTGTGACTTATTGCTCTATTGCTCTAAAATATTAATAAATTTCCCGACGTTCAAAGATATTATACTATTACACTAAGAAAATTATTATTTTTTTATTTATTACAGTATTGCACCACGAAAATTCAGTTTTTCTTAGATATTACAGTATTGCAATGATAATGGTTAATTATTTCAAGATATTACACTGTTTCAAATAAATATTGTCCATTTAATCGTGAAATGTCTACACCGGTAGTTTCCAGTGATATTCATTTGTTAAGGGGACCCGTACAGCTTGAAATAATGAATTCCAAATGCTCCAAAAATAATTTATTTCTCAACCAAAGTTCGTTACACATAAAAAAAAATCATGTTGCTCAAATCCTTGTCACGAGGTTTTAGGCACATGGTTGCTTCGATTTGACCTTATGAGGTCTCATTTGTTTCAGAAAACGAATCCTCATCGTGTGAGTTAAGATATGAATGATTTTTGGGGTATGTGGAATTCATGAGTTCAAGCCGAGGTTCAAGCTGTATACGGGTCCCCTTAACTACGGTCCGGTAGACTTGAGTTTTTTAATATACGAGTTGAATTTGAAGAATGATAGGCTTTCATTCATTACACTGTGAATGCATCCTGATTTTCATGTGGGTAATTCAACCAATCATCAACCAAGGTTTGGCACCTAAAAATCGATTTGCCTCAATTTTTTCACTCGAATTCTATGAACTAAAATTGGTAAATCCACCAAGTTTCAGCCTAATAGTAATAATCTGCACGAGTAATGCGATATCCAATTTTTAGGACAACGTTTTATGCGCATTTTTATCGTATCTTCAGCATCACATTGAAAATTGGGAAAAAATACGTTTTCCGTGCGGAAAACTCTCAGGTTTTCGATTCCATTTTTTATTTTCCATCAACTCTGCTGAAACCACCTCGGACAGACGTTTTTTTCACAAAAAAGAGCGATTTCTCCTTCTGCTCAATGTTTGAGCATTCTTTTGAATTTTTATTCTCAAGATTTGAGATGG
Organism: Euura lappo; assembly: GCA_018257835.1. Classification (NCBI taxonomy): domain Eukaryota; kingdom Metazoa; phylum Arthropoda; class Insecta; order Hymenoptera; family Tenthredinidae; genus Euura; species Euura lappo. The sequence continues at coordinate 75,339 of JAEUYN010001097.1, forward strand.
TTTTACAATTAGTAGAGTTAATGAAAAATAAAAAGTGGATTCGAAAACCTGAGAGTATTTCACATGGAAAACGTATTTTGTCGAATTTCCGTTGTGACGCTAAAGATACGATAAAAAATACTTATAAAAATGGTATCCTTAAAATTGGATATCGCATTCCTCGTGAAGAGTACTACGTCCTATTGGGCTGAAACTGCGGCAAATCGATTTTTCAAGGGCCCAAACATTGGCTGATAATTGGTGGATGCCCAATTAAAAAAAAAAAATTTTGAGTTGTTACAGTATTGCACCAAGAAATTTCAATTTTTTCTAGTTGTTACAGTATTGCACCAGGAAAAATAATAATTTTCGAAATGTTACACTATTGCACCAAAATCTCATGCCAGTTTTGAGTTGTTACAGTATTGCTCTCAGCGGCTTCAATTTTGCGTCGCATCAATACTATAACTTCCTACTTTTAACAGTTATATTGCACTGAAAAAATTCCACTTTTTTTTTCTCCAAATGCTTCATCATTTGACAAGTAATATTCCGCAGTAAAACGAAAATTCGGAAATTTCGGCTTGTTACACTATTGTTCTAGGGGTGCGATATATTTCAACAGTTTGCTGATTTTAATCAATAATCAATTGCAGCTAATCAAACGATTATTTGAACTAAATTTATCCTCCTTTGACATGACTTCGTATTTGTTCGGAATACAAGTTTTTCGAGAATCAAGATCAAATTTATCAAACGTACATTTTCGCTCAATCAGATGCAAAACTCGGTTCATTCGATGAATGCGAATATCACAGCTGAATCAAATATGAGTTTGAGATAAATAAATCTATCCAGCATTGAGTTCAGGTTTCTTGAAAAACCCGAATGATTGAACCAACTTGATAGTTTTTAGGTCAACTGAATTCACAATTGTATCAACCATTTATGGGTTAATTGCCCCAACGCTTCAAATTTTGGATGACAAGTAGATATACACTTCAAGCAACTAACATTTAATCAATTCAACTGAATCTTTGCCAACTAAATGAATGAGGTTGATTCGACCACACTTTTTTCTCAGTGCAGCGACATACGACCTTCGTCGACTGGACCAAATCGATTCGTATTGATCTGAACTTTCATCCCTATCAATGTGAAACATGATCAAATCATATATCACTTTGGCACCCAGGACGTGATTACTCTGCGCGAGGACGGCGAGGATTAATCGAACCGTGTCGAAATCACGTCCAGCGAGATAATTAGTTCTCTGGTTTTGGTAAGTGGGAGATCAAAGACTCTGTACGATGTGCCAAGGATTTTGATTAAGCAATCTATACCGCGGGTACGCTTCGATGCGTCTGCGACGTTCGGGTCTCGAATCGAAACGCGTCGCCGCGGGGGCGAAGGAGTTAAGGTCCTTTCATCCCCTTCATCGTTCCTCAACTTTGACGACGATACGCGCCCCTGGGGGAGAGGCGATAATCGCTAAAGGAAGGACGTCCTGTCCTCGAGATGAACGATCAATGATGAGCCGATTAATTATGAACCAGGTCTACGCAGGAGGAGCGTTGCGTGGCATGTGGAGATCCGGTAAACAAGATCCCGAACACGCGAGCGGCCCGTGAATATTCAATTAATTAACAAAGTAACGTTCATACGTAGAATCACAATCACATATAGTTTCAGGTAAGCGTGCGTCCCGGGGCCGGAGCCGCCTGCGAGTCGTATAATTTGAATTAGCATAGACGGCATTAGGGGCTGAAAGTTCTTGACAGGCTGCGTCTACCCAACGACGTGCATGTCCGTTGTCGGTATGACTAATATGCGGTTAAATTCCCAGGGGCGACGCGTTACCGCGATCGACGCGACCTGTTCGAAATTATAAGTAACAAGAGGTGAAGTAGTTTTGGTAGAAGTCAATCGTCGGCACGTAGGTGAATGTGCGTTAGTTACCAACACGCGTCACCGGTAATTCTCGATCCAGAGCTCGTCGGACACCGATGAGAAATAATTAACAAGCCTTATGCCGCGTAGCCAATGAAAATTCATTAGCATTTTAATCGGGGGATCGACATCGACGCTTCGATCGACCGAAGCTATTCAATTTTCAAACAAGTTCCGCGGTTAACTATGCCACAACGAAAAGCTAAACGACACGCGTGAGGTGGGTTCGTTTTCTCTTATGGTCAAGAGTTCCCGGTTTTATGGCATTCGAATAGCCTCCGCGGGTAGATTATCCACTACCACGTCGGGACATATTTTCTTGCCTGCTTTTACTCCTCTTGCTCATTCCCTCCGATGTACAGCTAGGTAGGAACTCCTCATTACACTCGAAGTAATGCAATCGTATTATTCAATGTGGCCCAGATCACACGAGGACGTAAACTCCGCCTCTGATCGATGAGGTTTCTTGGAAAAAGGAATACACAACGGAGGCGGGGAGGAAGTTGATCCGGAATCTCGATGCCACTTGCACCCGGCGTCGTCCCGATTCGAGACACGAGGGAAAAATAAGGGGGGGGAGGAAAGATTGAAAAATAAAAGTACAACAAAATAAAAACTTAAACTAAAAATAATGAGAATAAGAAAAAGGGAGAGACGAGGACGCCACTCCGACAGATGTTCGGATGTTCGAAAGCTGTTCCAAACCTTCTCCTGCCGCAGCTACTACGGTAGAAAGAAGAAGAGACCCATGGCTCAGGCTCCTCGACGTGCAGGACGCCAGCAACTCTCAACGGGGTTACGATCGAGACTTTTCAACGCACTTGATCAACCTAGCTATTCGCGCGAGTCACTGTAGAAAGTCGTGCGCATAATTAGCAATTTCGTACCGATTGCACGCCGCAATTTGGTTTCCGAAATAATTTTATTTCGACGAGGGACGACAGGAAGACGGAAAGGTGAGACGCGAGGATCAGCATCGGCAAACGTAGGTATGCGGAATAAAGGCGATTCTGGTTGAGTTCACTGGGTTCACGGATGAGCCGGAGAGCGAGCGCGTAGCACATGCCATCGGGTAGTCGATGGGTACTCGATGGGTAGTCGAACGAAAGAAGACCTGTTATTAAGGTCAATGGGCTTAAAGCGTTTTTACCGTCATGGTTTCTCATTGTATGTGAATAGGATTGGCTCCGCGTCGCCCGGTTAGCGAACGGAGCGTTTCACGCGGTTACCTGCGGGTGCAACCATGGTTATTCCCCGGGTTCAATCACGTCTTCGCGTCCACTGAGCTCGCGCTTGCGATCCTCAGCCCAGACTGTCTGGCCTGGCCCGCACTGCTTTCGTTTTTAAAAGCGCAATCATCGATTTTGCGTGGCCTGAAGTAATTGCAGGTAATTTCAACGCGGCGTACTATACATATACTACCAATACCACCGCTTCTTCATCTTCTTTTTTTTCCACCCAGCGTTAATATCCGACTCGAAAAATCCAGCATGAAGAAGCAGATGCGAATTGGTTTTTTTCTCTCTCTGTCTCGCTCTCTCTTCTTCGACCATTTTTTGCCAATTGCGAAAAGTTTGTTTTACCACGACGAGTCACGTTTTCAAATAATTGAGCTAAAGTGAGATGAGCGTTATTAGGTGCGGCCCCAACGTTTTTTACTGGGTAAGAAGAAAAAAAAGATTTGTTTATCGTCGGCCACGTTCGTGGAACGTTAATGAAAGAAATCATTCGTATCGGGCGAGATTCTATGTAATACACGGAATCTTCTCGACTAAACCGAACGTAAATAAATTGAAAAAGAAGAGCGTATGAAAAATTATATATTAAGCAGCATAGCGCAGCTCCAGTTGTTGATACAAAGGCTTTACTGCCTCGCGAGCGAGCCAAAGAGAAAAGTGGGCACGCGTTGGCGTTGCCGCTGCCCTGACCCAAATACTCGTGACCCGGGCCTTCGACAAGGCTTGATCCGCTGCGAGAGACCACGGGCGAGCGGGGAGCTTTCTTCCCTCTTCTCTCCCTGATTATCTCTCATTATCTCCGTCGCTTATACGGCTCGATTACCAAACTCCTTCGGGTAGGTGGGTCCAAGCCCTACGGTAAGTAGACGAGACACGAGGTAAGGCACGTTTATACTCGATCCACACGCTATGTGCCTGGCCAGGGACGTTGAACGTGGAAGAATATTAGTCACGGAAGCAGGTGGGAGAGAGTTTGACGCGAGAGAGATAAGATCCCGGTGCAGTAGATATAATTAGGTGATCAACAAAACAAAAGTTAGCCGAGTAGTAGGCAGGTACAGGTGCAGGGAAAAAGAGAGAAAGGTGAAAGGAAAGGGGAAATGGTAGAAAGAGGAAGAGAGCGCGGGGTCGCTGCCTGCCTGCGTACGAGTGAAGATTAAATTAGTCGAGTTTTTCGAGGGGGAATAATTGCCAGTCACAGGACACGGTTCGTTTGAAAAAAAATTCATCTCCATTCCGTAACGTGCGGTGTAACAGATGGCGAAATTGATATATGCTCGTAAATTACAATATTGTAGTATTTACAGAAAATATCAGGACCGGTGATGAATTATTTACCCTGAGAAATCTGAAAAGAACGATGGTGAACAAATATCTAAACAAGAAGCGAGAAAAGTTAAAAGATCGTGGTTAAAAATACTATTCCGCACCAACAGAAATATTCGAGCACATGCACAGAGATAAATCAAGAATAGTCGTCTCATATCGGTAATAGAAAAAACAACCGAGAAGGTATAGCGGTCATTTATTACCAGTTGTAATCCGATCCGAATGCGAGCAGCGTTCTATAATCACGAGCTTAATTACGTAATACAGTATAAGTAATCAATCTCGCGTGCGTACGTGTGCGTCCGCGTCTGCGTGAACGGGATAAAGATCAAAAGATCTGACGATGATATTTTCTCGTTTTCTTAGATTAGTTTTGGTAGCCGATAGATGTACCGAGCAACCTACTTAGAATATACATCAATCACTTTGAACGTCGGACGTTATGGTCGTAATAAAACTTATTCAATCGATTCACATTTAATAACGACATCACGCAGTCGAGCGAGTCGACGCGACATCGGGACACGGGAGCGGAATGACGTTCTTTTTTTTTTACCGTCTTCTCCGCGATTGTTGTTTTTACATTAATTTTATTACCCAGTCAGAATGATCGTCTCGCCTGATCTGTGGCAGAGACGCCGAAGCCCGGGAGTTCGAAGGACTCCGAACGGGGCCAGGGTCGCGAGTCGCAGCGATTCGTTCTTGTCTATTTTTATTTTTTATTTTTTATTTTTTTTTTTTATATTTTTTTCCTCACTCCCCGCGTTATTTTCGCGGATTAATCTTTTCCCGCCGAGATTAATTACACCTACCCACTTCGTGCATGCAGATGCAGATGCACTACGTCGCGCGGTGGCAGCGGCGAGACGTTAATCTTCCGGCGGTTCAAAAAGGAAGAAAAAAAACACTATACAAGAGAAAGAAAGAAAAAAAGCAGACGAAACTAAACAATCGTAGAATCAGGACACCGAGTATAAAGCGAGGTATAAAGTATAAATTCAATTCTCATTCTCGTATACAAGCGATACGACTCTTGAAGCGTGAAGGAAGCCTGGGGAGGCTCGGATGAATTGATGACTTACTGAAATGCCGAGTACCAATTTATAGAGTCTAAGAGAGGAATTTAACTGAGAGTTAATTTTCAATCTCCGCAGCTCCGGTATGGTAGTCCGTAGTGGGTAGGTAGGCTACGTAGAAACCACATCGACTGTGGGCTACACAAAAGCGCGACAGAACGGACTGACAGAAACAACGTTCGAGGGACTATAAGATTTACAGAGTGAAGAGGAGCGTAACTGTACCGTAGGTAAGTATAGCGAGGCGTTCTATCAAAGAGATGCTTGTTCGAGAAATAGACTGAGAATTCTCCTTCTCGCAGCGCAGTGCTCTGAGGCCGACGTTCTATCGCCGTATATACTCTTATGGCATACGCGAGGAGGTGGAAGTGTAAAAAAAAAAAAAAAAAATTACATCAAGAAAAATGAGCGACAAAAAGGTGAAAAAAGATGTGCGCGTGCTCAAGGTTTCAACCGCGGTTATCGATCTCTCACTTTTTACCGACTCCCTCGCGATCGTTATCGATTGTTACGGAACCGACTCGATGGGATTGATGATGAGAAAAACAAAAAGTTGAATCATTCGACAAAGTTTATTATTCCAGCAGGCAGGCAGGCAGGCAGGCAGGCCTTGACCTTTGACCGGAATAATGTTACAATTTTTGAACGTGAGAAGTTTGCCGGGTAATTATTCGTTACCCCGGGGATAGTCGATGTTTCGCGTTTTCGTGCCTCGGTCCAAGTCCATTGTGATCGGATGGGGGGGATGGACGCCGGAGGATGAGGACGGAGATGAAGGAACGGTCGGAGGAGAGAATTCACCTTGGCGATAGAGTTGAATGAGAGGAAACGAGATGGGGAGATGCGGAGAAGAATGAGAGAAGCGAGCGGAGAAGAACGACCAAATAAACGAGTTGGCTGGGTTGTTGGCCTCGGGTGAACCCAGCCCCGGTGCAAAACACCACGCGAGCATCGAGAGCAAACGAGAAATCGAATATGGAGAGGGGATGAAAGGAAGTATGATCAATGCTCATTGCTCAGAGGGCTGTGAAATAGTTACGAATCCAAACCCAACGACAGGTACCGTACATCTTCGGGCGCTTCTTTCAAATTTCATCGAAATAACTCTTGGCATTCGTGCTCTTGTGACGATGGGAGGAAGATATTAAATACGTAATACCGCACGTCAGTCGACCCATATACATATATGTATTTATGGTACAACGCGCTTTATTCATTCCTTGAATGATCCCTTTATTGTTGGTCGACGATCAGAGATTATGACTTTTCAAACGTCAAGTTTGAAGCCCAGGCACGTATCCCAGCCTGGAGCAGAGAGCTCGGTGCACTCGAAACGTAACGAGAACAAAATAGTCGAGAAGCAAAACAACGATGTTGTTAAATGGTGAACAACCATTTTCCACGCGATCAGCCATCCAGTCGCAATTAACGAGTAGCTTACTTTTATTCGGAGTCGGTGGCACTACGCAGCGGAATTAAGGAGGCCAACCGGGGCCAGGTGAGGTCAGGGGAGAGGAGCGGAGAGGATAGGCTAGGTGTGATCGCGCACGGGCCAACAATGGCCTCATTCTCATTTCACAAAGTCAGATATCCCCAGATCGTATAAGGCGATAAGCCGATTCGGCAATTCTACCGCGTCGAGCGTAGAGAAAGATTTGGCTCTGAAAAGAATTCATTATGAAACGCGATGTGGGTAGGGTAGGTGTAGAGTATACGAGTGCACTGTATACATACCTATTTGCGCAACCTCTGATTTATTATTTTGATTCGGTGCAGTTTCGTAATTGGGCCGGGTGCTCGTAAAAAGTATGGAATTCGTCGAAGGCCGAGAACCGGATGAATCGGTTCCTGCCGAGCGGCAGACCTTGGCCGATTTCTCTGAGCTGAGCTGTATCGACTGTCAAACTGCACCGCGGTGCAGCGGCAAAAGTAGGAAACTGAAAGTGACTCGGGATATCCCGTTTCGCTCAGATTTCACTTTGTTTAATATGGGGATATAATTCAATACCCGCGTACATAATTTCAATAAACGATACTTGGTAAAACGTACAGTTGCGTAATTCGAGACTCGAACCATACAAACAAGTCGGTATTACGAGATGTTTCATTAAAAGCGTTTATGAAAAAATACACATTCTCGCCTACTTTATCCTTTACTTACGATCGGAACAACAAACCACGTTCCTTGATTCCGTGAACGAATCTCGTCCCCTATGGGTGCCCGGGTGGTAGGTGTGAGGGAGAATGAGCGAAGCGACTAACTTTAATGAATTGATACCGCAACGGCGTCAGCGCGTGCAGGTAATTGCCGTACACCTCGTTAATAATAACTTGCGATTGGTATGTATAGTAGGTAATTTTCACTCGTCGACTGTCTCTCCGTTCTCGGCCATTTACCCAACGTCAGAGTTCCGATCGCTTGCCTCGCGATACTGCATCGGAAGACCAAGACCGAAGATCAAGATAACGCGCGTATGGGCGGAAAGCAATTATACGATATTATACGAATACCACGAGGACGCGACCGTGTCGAGTGGTTAATCAATATTTGCGTCCATTTTCTCGCCGATGCGCCGTACGTATAAAACCACGCTTTCCTTCAGAACACAGGCTGACTACAGAACGCAGGGTATATACGAAATACCTACGAAATGAGTAGTAGATACCTGTAGGTACGTGACGGGAGTAAATCATCCAAAGTGCGATACGGATCGTAGGATGATTATGATTACCAGTTGACAACGAGCCAAGGATCGCCATGCACAGGTCCCGCCTAACCGCACGATGCGTCTCCTGTCTTCGATCGCGAACGAATGATTCAGGATGCATAATGGATATCGAGAAGGGATCGTTGTCGGACGATCAACGAACTGTATAATGCGGAATGTGTAAGATTATCCGCCCGCGGCGAATATGCACGCGAATCTTGACAGGGGCATTACTCGCGGCTAGTTGTTCTATTCTTGTGACATAAATTACTGGCACGGTGTGACTGCAGCGCGTTGCAAATTCGTGTCTACTTGGTTGACCAACTCTGCGGTCGTCTCTCCATCTCTGCATATATCCGCCGTTAGGTTAGGTCAAGTTACCGCGTATACCCGTAACGAAGGGGGCAAGTGGCAAGCGAGCTTGCGGCATCGGCTTCGGCTTCGGCTTCGGCTTCGGCGGCGACGCGCGACGCACGTATTACTCACGTAGTCAGTCAGGTAAGCTGAACTTGGGGAGTAGATACCGACTAGATACTCCTTAATGGGCTTCGGGGCGAAGGTGGCCCCGCCTCCTCGAATGAACTTACGAAGACGCACATTTTACGAAATCCATGCGCTTGGAATGTATAAGACCATATTAGATCATAGAGCCGTGTGATCGGGGTGTGACGGAATCGGCACGGCAACGGCAACGGCAACGGCAACGGCAACGGCGGTATATCAGCTACCGTTAGTTTTAAGAAACGATGTGTAACGGACGTGGGTGTAAACATCCGTTCGAATGACGCTCGTTTCACGATACACCGAGTATTCGAATTGCGCGAGATATGCTTTTTCATAAATACCCAGACCCGCGTCGTATCGAGGTCGGGAATTATTTTCACGAGGTATGGTTTATAATTACAATTATACTATACAATAGGATTCACCGCCATGGAACTACAAACCGCTAATCACTCTGGTATCAAATTAATTATGTACGCTCGTATAATCTCGACTAAACGGAGGAGTTGAAAAAAAAAAATAAAAGCGAATACATAGAAACGTCGAGCCAGAAAACAGAAAATAAACTACGGAGAGAAAATTCCAAAGCCTTTAATCTGGTAGGAAGCGTAATTTCCAGACATTCGCGGTTCTGTTAACCCACTCGAGCTAGGCGGCCCTCTCGAAACTTGATGCTGAAATAATATCGAGGCTTCACCATTATCGTTCTCTCGAAAACTTCTCAACTGTTTTGAATTTATTTGCGAGTTTATCCCCCCTCATTCGCTCCGAGTGGTCGAAATAAAAGCCCGAAAATAAATGAAAAACAACGAGATCCGGATATACAAAAGGTACGACGAAGCTGCTGTAACGAGTAGAAGATAAAACCGCCCACAAAGTGGTTAAGGGGTCGTCGGGTTGGTGAAACGAAACGAATCGTTGGAATCTCTTCTCACCAAATTATTATCTCCGTTACAAGAATACCCAGACCCCGGCGGCGTATACGTAGGTACCTCCGTATATAAGTATATAACGAATACGAATGTAATATAAGTAAAAGTTTCTAATAGACGTGCGGGGTATGCCTAACCGAACGGTGGAGCTAATACGACGAAATCATGTAGCGGTATCGAGTACAAGCGACGACGACCAAGTCCGTCTACATCACGGACACGCCCCCGATTCTAACGCGTTCCCTCGACCACCCATTAAATACTTTCACGATGTACGCAGGTACGAGTATGGGTACGGCTGACCGAGTATTATACCCGCACACCCTCACGAATCTCTGCTCAGTTTCCAAAGAGTATTATATACATAATACAAACGCTTGTAGTACAGCGCGTTTCTGTCCTCCCCAGCATCGCAGCATCGCAGAATCGCAGCGAGACGCAAGCGGGTATGTGAATACGCGGTGGATTTTTTGCCGTCTGGGTGCGGAGTAGAAATTGACGCGTAACAACGCTGATTAAATGCCTCGTAAATGTAGCCTGAGCCCCGGCGTAGTTGTAGGTAAGTTCCTTTTCTATACGGATGTACAAACGCCTGACGTCTGGTGCAGCACGAGTAGCCCAACCGGCATCGGCCTCTGCTCGGTTTATACTTAATAGCGTCTACACTCTACGGTAATCACTGCGGCCCGCACTCCCTGGTTATATTAGTTATAGTCAATTCGCGCTCTGTACTCGGCTATTATACCGAGTTTTCACATTCTTTTCGCGATACCTTGAGAAATTACTCGGCTCTTTTCGTTATTATTATTATTATTCTCCACCTACGCCACGTCCACAGATGAGGATCATCCGCGCTCAACAGCGGCTATGTGGATGAGGAAGATGAGAAGAAGAACGCGAGGCTTGTCTGTCGGTGGGACAACGCAGATACAGTGGCGTGCAGATTTCACCGCCAGCGATGTAGGTAAACAGCAACTAGCGCAGGGTAGCAGCGGATGTGTATAAGTCCGTAGGCGGGGAAAACGGATGTTATATCGATCAGGAGTTCGAAACTGGGTTAACACCCGACATGGACTTTCCGCGATTCCTCGCAAACGATTCTCCCGACTTGATTCGCCGATTTATCCACCTGACAATGAAAACCGCATGAGATGTCGGACGCCAGTGCTCGTTAATTAATGGAGTAGGCGCATTGTTCGAGATTTCTCCGCTCACGAAGATCTCTCGATAAACAAGTCGGGAGGGGAATATCTGTTCGGATATCGATGACCAGTTGAAATCGTCTTTCTCTTCCCACCCTCCTCGCGAAAGGTCAGCGATTGTACAAAAGTGGTACCCACGAAGGACGTAGCCGTTAGCCGACGACGCCTCAACTCGAGAAACGCGGCGGAAGGGGGAGACGGGGAGACGGGGACGCGAACAGAAGTAGAAGTTATTGATTCTGGGATGCCAGTTGGCGAGCGAGCGAGCAACCAAGTCCCGAAGCGCGTTATACATACACTTTTCTTCCCCCAGCCATCGTTATTATATATACCTACTATATGCCGTCGAGTCTGCGAAGTGAATTCCAATAAAACGAGTTATGGAAGTGTATTATATTCCGTAGGAAAGGCTGCAGCGTCGAGCATGACGCGATAAGGGAGTTTGTGTACAAAACGACCGAGGGGAAAATTGGATAAAGATTAGGAGAATAAAAATTGTACTTTTCTTCGTGTAGATCGAAGGCCGGCTCGGTGAGGGAGGCGCATTTTATTGCAACGGCCTTTGGAGGTGGACGAGTACGTCGATCGTCAAAAGGGAAGATTTAAGAGGACGATTATAAGCAGCGAGGGCTGTGTCGAAATTTTTATCGGTTAAGCGGAGCGCGAAATTGCCTACAAAATGTTTATCCGAGTCGTAAAAAAGGAGCGTTTCGATTCGTAGCTGACTGCATGGTGAGGCGACGGTCGATTGAAAATTGCGTAAAAGCTTCATACCGACGAAAACCCATAAAAACCTAATCCTTCCGCAACGATAGAGAAATTTTTCACCCCAATTAACAGCATCCCCGATGGAAACAACAAAAGTCACGCTTCTATCCGTTCATTGAAAAGAACAGTTCCAACCTCGTCGCTGTTGCTACGCCAATATTGAAATAATAATGTATTGTTCGAAATGGAATACTCGATCGAATCATGCCGACGAATGAGGACAATGAATTCGAAAAACGTACCGATAACATTAACCCGAGTGGCTTTATATTCCACCCTCTATTCCGGCTGGCTGGCGGTGTAGGTGGTACATATTTATCTCGAGCGAAATTAATCTTCCTGCACTATATAGAATTTGGGTCAATAAAATCCAAGTCGAGTCGGCGCCGCGTAGAACACGCCGGATCCCCGCTGTTTACTTTATCCCTTTCCTCCGTCCCCCGCACCCTTTTCCGCTTATCCTTCCGCTACCATTCCACCATTCCGCCATCCGCCATCCGCCCTCCGCCTTCCGCCTTGCGCGATCTACTCGAAATCCGTTACTAACCCTAATGCCGTTACCACGCTTTCTCCTCCCACCCCGAGGTTAGTCCCGTACTTCCGACGGATCTATACTCAAGAATCTCTTGCCGATTGTCATCGCGCGGACAGACGAAGGAAAAGCGAAACAACAATCGATGAACTCACGCCACCGAGTTTAGCACAGATTCCATCAATTTGTTATTAGATCGTTTCATTCAATTCAATTTCATTCAATCCCCCAGTCTTCGTGCGTACAATATAAACGCAGATACCTCATACCTTCCGCCCACCTCCGATATATATGCCGCACCCGACTCACATTGCGCAAAAGTATAACAATGACGATGATAATGACGATAATAATAATAGGGGCGGATGGGGGGGGGGAGATATTCCGCGGCTCGACGCGATATCGACGGAGCGTGGTGGTTGTTTATCCTTGAGTTCGTCGCATCGGTTCATTATTTAATGTAATTATCCCCCGGAATTGTGTAACCCAGCAGAGCTTTCCGAGCCCCCTTTCCCCTCTCCTATTCGCTACTCTCCGTTACTTCACTCCACCGCGTCGCTCGGCTACACTGTATTGATTCTAACCACCACTTTAACTTGACTCCAAGCTCCGCCGCTCAACTACACACTCTCTACTTTCAGCGTTCTCTGGAGTACTTCCACATTCTACGCTTCGAGTATCTCTCTCTCTCTCTCTCCCCGTTATACCTCCGCCCTAATGAATAATTCTGTTCAAATAGAGAGCGCGAATATTCCTTTCAATTAGATTATGCTCCAACGATTCGAGAAGAATATCTATGTGTGCATTCTGCTGCAGTAATTGAAGCAGCTTGGAAAATTTTTACATCGATCAAACTTAAAACTGCAAAAAAAATTCTTTTTCCAACTTCCCGTTTCTCTGTTTTCAGAGACAAGATAAAATTATTGCCATTACCTCGAAAATTAAAGTCAAGTTTTTACCGGATCTCCAGGTTTTCAGGTCCGGAGAATCATGTCTTCGACTATTTTTAATTTGACGTCTAGGTTTGTGCATGTGACCAAATTTGTGTGTCCCCACTTTTCTCAACTTAGAACTAATTAAATTTTGGCTTTGATCGGTTCATTACTTTTCGAACTATTTAAATAACTGGTATGTGGTGGTGCTATTTAATTAACAACGTTCGAAAAAAAAAATACAACAAAAATGACGATATCTTGAGAACTGAATGACAATGACAATGACAATAATGATACCGTTACCTAGTAATCAGAAGAGAGTTTTGTACCTCGCGATGAGATTCTTACCTGGAAAGAAGCATAACAAGAATTGATTAGAAAAACAATGCGCGGACAAAATATACAAAGTGGAGAAATCTCTGAGTTGAGGCACGGGTTGAAAATCCGAATTATATCAATTGATGTTAAGGGTTCGAGGAAGCGAGAGCGAAGACTCGGTGTGGAGGTGAAATTGTATCAAACCGACTCTAACCAAAGGTTCGTAAAATTAATTGCGAGCGTATAACGGACACAATGAGCTTTGCTTCGAAATACGCGGAAGGGGAGAAGAGGCTTCGCTATAATCTCGGCTCATTGTCAGCGAAGGTACGGAACCGTCGCAGCACGCGATCTGATTAGGGTGTAATATAAAGCTCCGGCCTACCCAGCCAGGTGGATATAAACGATGAGACGTAATGTTATAAAACCGAAGCTACGACCTGTCAGCTCTGTTCAACATCTAGATTTCGCAGACATTGATTCATACCGGCAATATTCTTCCCCTTCGTAGTCCCTTCTCGTTTCGCGGGTCCCCGTCGAATCTGGCTGATTGTCAGTGAATAATTGTTATTACCGTCATACATACACATTCGAGTGTTTCAAAAAAATTGCTGAGAAACAAACGTCGAACGAATTATACAGATCAGAGAAAGTGAGCTAAGCCGGGTGCAGCACGTGCCTCGAGCTTGTTTCTCGTTTCTGGTCTCTGGTTTCTGGTTTCCAGTTTCCGGCAACAACCAGCACGCGTTTACGAGTCCCTCGGCATCGATAAACCGCGAGAGCCTCGTGGACGTGGGCATAAAAAATGTTGAACGCGCATAGATGGCTCGAATCTGCGGGAGTGAACTTTTGGAAACGAGCGAAATAGAATAGAGACACTGAACGTGAATAAGAATGAGGAACGAGATGCGAAGGATACGAGGCGAAACTGACGCAAAAACGACGCGGTTGGGACGAAAATTCTCCGCAGTAACTTTGACGGGGGTAAATTTCACGTTACGGACGACAAATTCCAGCCTGCAGGGTCGCTTTGCGGTTCAGAAGCTTACCATCGTGACTTTGGTGTCCATAAAGACGGAAGCACCGAAGCACATTTGGATTATAGGATCATCACGCGAGTTCCTGGTCATAATATTGCTCAAATACCCCGAGTATTTCGTTATTTAAACTCTCATCCGCCGCCGAGGGAATTTGAATTTGTTATTAATTCGAAATTAATATCTAGAAATGATCGGGGGGTATTCGCGTTAATCCGGACTCTCCCGTCCCCGCGAACATAATTACTGTATCTTCGTTGAAAGACGCCTTCGTTTATAACGCGACTGATTACAATTTGATTCACAGTTTGACAGAGGTGATAAAATGTTTCTGGTACACTATAATAATAATAACATCTAGTCTAGGTATAAAACGACACATGTATTTCGGGTCGCGATTAATCAAACTCGGGAACAGGTCGACGTTACGCCGAGGTACCTGGCGCTTCGCTCTTCAATTATGTACGCTGTTTGCTAAAGCGAGATACCTACTTTTGTCGTCGTTCGCCTCGCCTTGACTCGACTCGACTCGCGCCGTGGTACGGGATCAATAAAGAACGATCACATACCCACATATACGCGTACAGAGGTACGTGTAATGTTTAAACTTTTAAACCTCTTCTTTTCTTTTATTTTCCGCCTGGTTTTTTTTTCGATCCTCTCTTTTTCTCGACTCCATATACGGCGGGGTACGACGGGCCACAATCGAACCTCGACTCGTTTACTTTCGACGCGGACGGTTCGCAATGTCGAGCACAACACCGCGATTTCCATACAGGCATGAGCTGCTCAAGAGCTGTCCGAGCTGTGCATGTGGATACGCGGGGTACGGGTACATACAGTAATGGGAATTATCTCTGCTCGCACGAATAACAGACGAGAGAATTTTTATTCCTTTTCAATCCGGAGCGTAATAATCACGTCATAATTCGTTGCAGTAGTTTTCATCGTCCATTGTTCGTAATGAGAAGATCGAGCACGGGCATTCTTTTGGGACTTCTCTGAATTAGAAAAAGTACTGTAACCCATTATCTCTCTTTTTGTTCCGTCTTATTCTTCGCGGAGGACTAAAGACCGAGCGAGACAGTACCGCCGTAAAAGGCTGCCGCCACGGAATACGAGGACACCGCGACCGTAAGAGGTCAGCGGCGCGGCGCTGACCCCGGAGCAGAGAGTAAACGAACGAAAGACTTGAGATGAAGCGAGGCGAGGCGAGAATGAAAAAGAGAACAGAAAAGAAACGGAGACGACGAAAACAAAGGAATTATAAACGCTCTCCAAACATACCTATATAAGCGCAGCCGTTAATTTCTCGGCAAACAGTGGTAAATATAAATCCAGAAAAATTATGAGAGAGAAGAGAAGAACGGGAAAAGTGCCTGTAACATTCCACGTGGTATTCTCAGAAATAATGTCGAACTTAGCCGGTATTCCACATCGATAGAAATAAACATTTATAAACGGCTGAAACCGACCTGCTCATTTGCCCGCAGGAACAGCGATAAGCCGAACGTCCCACATTAAGATTCGTACCTGGGAGAAAAGAGCAGCAGGCGAGTAGCAGCGACTCTGACTGCAGATATGCACGTGTATAAGCAAAAACATGCAGCCGAGAGCAGCGTGCGTTTAAGATTGTGCCATGGAAGCAACGGTCTATAGCTACTAGTTAGGCTCGCTGCTGCAGGCTAAGCTGAGCTACCGCTCGGGTCGTGCAGTAGGTACGGAACCAAAGTCGTAAACAAGAACGATAATACGGAGTTGATGATGTTTAGTTGGGGGATTTACGAGGGCAGTGCTTTCGCAGGCCGCGTTCCATACCTACTCGCAGTCGCAGTTCCAGTTGGATCGGCGGATTAACTCGATGGCTGCATTTCCGGCGCAGTGGGCGCGATAATCCCGATAAATATCGCAACACCCGTGTACCGCGTCAAATCTGACCCGGCACACGTTAATTTTTCCCCAATTTGTGTACATTTTCAGTGTTGATACATGAAAGAGATGAGGCTTCGCCGAATCGAACAAGACGAAACACTTATGAACGGGAAAAGAGAAAGAAGCGCCGGGTGAACGACGTGTACGATTATTTCGCTCCGATAGAAAAGCACGCGGAGAGAAGAAGAGAGAGGGAGAGTTGAATCGTGTTGCGCGCGTGCCTCGAATAGTTAAGGCAAAGTTAACGTTGATTGCAGTACCGCGACACCACCCTCAAGTCTGTGTGTGTGTGTGTATGGTGCAAAAGTACCTAAAACACCCGTCGAATTAGAATTCGCAACGTCCGCAGTGGCCGACAGAAATTAACCCCGATAGCGTGAATAAAATGAAATTGAATGAAATGAAACGAAAATATATACGGAATTAAAGTAAACGAACCAAATTGTAGGTAGGTACCTACTATGTGCCCTAATCTCACTTCCTGCGAGCAAAGGAAAATATAATTATTATTTATCAAGTATGAGCGCATTATCAAGCCGCTTTCGTGGTTTCACTTTAATTATTACCGAGAACGAGCTCTGCCCCTGGTATTAATTGGTAGCGGTTTTAATTAGAACCTGCACCACCCTTACGACCGCGGCGGCTAACCTTCTTAATAACGGAACGAGTACACCGATATTATAATACCTACGGGTTAAACGCGGAGTACCAGTGAATCTAATCGTTATGAATCCATTACAGTTGATTATATCTCTTTTTTTTTTCATTTCCGGAATTTTCTCTACTCCGGCATTGCAATATTAGCTCGGATAGATTGTAAACTGAAAAAAAATCAATTCCATTACCAAGTCAATCGATCTGCTTAGGTAGGTACTTGACGGAATGTCTTTCTTGACCCAAGGCAAGTTCACCTAATTCAGCTCATCCTGCAATACATTCGAATCCAATTACGTTTTATTTGATTCTAACACATTCACTCGATAGTATGAACAAGTAATTTATTGACTTTGTAATAAATTATAGATAGTATTTTCGTTTCGCGTACATCATCACTTCTTGCCGGAATTACGTAAATATTTATCAACTCCCGTACATTATAATGGCGCCCCGATAAGACCGGACGAACATTCTTTTGTATTTGCATTACGTGCCATTCTTCGGATTTGCGTACCGATAATACTCGCCCCTCTCCTGGCTGTTTGCTTTTCTTCGATTCGACCGAAACTCCGGCGTTCACGTGAACATTCGGTGTTAAAACACGCCGTCGATTCACGATGATATCACATCCATATCACGTGTGTGTACGCCAGTGCTGTAGCTGGTGTAGGTGTGTAGGTACGAAAGCAGATATCGAACTGCAGCCTAGACAACAGAGCGCGAGCGAGTGCGGATAAACAAAAAAAAATCCCTCCAGGATAATCGACAACCATAACCCGCGTAGATATAACTTATTTAGCAAACATTTTGCGCTAGTTCGGTATCGACACCGCGCCGGATCCATATCCCATACCCCGACATCGCTCGTCCATCACCCATCCATCACTTTGTTTGCCAATAATGCTGTGCATAGACTTCGTATACGTGTACTTGTAATTGCAATAGGGAAGTTTCATGAAAAACATATTGCACCTAATTGTTTATAATTGGTTTTCATGTGAATCGAGTTTTTTCAATACAGCGTTTGAATTTCGCGGTCGCGTGTGACGTCACACAGTACCTTTTACGCACAGTTTTGCCGTCTGACGGCGCAGCGGGCAACTATGGTCAACAGAATAACATGGCAGCCGAGGTACCGTGTGACGTCGCGTGGCGTTGGACAATTGATAATTTTCAATTGCTGTTTACAGTCACCCGAAGTTGACAATGAGTCTATAATGCTTATCGTTTTCAAAAATGATATTTCATTATCGCGCACCCATTTATCATCCACAAGGTTCAATCTGAGGAAACTTCCCTATATTGTACTTGTAGTACCCATCCGTACAGGCAGACAGAATATGAATGCCGTATACTCAAATAAGTATACAGTGGTATGGCGGGGCGATTAGCATATAGGTATGTCTTTGGGTCGCGGAGGTAAAACCGGCACGGCGCCTCAAATATGCCCTGTTCCTGGTCGGGCACGTTGTACGTATGTTGCGTCGCAGGGGCGCCACGTGGGACCCAAGTGGCACATGTTTTTATAATAACGTAACCAAACCCCGAGGAGGGCTGGGGCCTAACCCAAGGACAGGGACAGGGACGAGAGTACTTGAGAATATTGACGTTTCGCGTATCTCCAGTAGAAATGGAGAAGGGGAGAGACACGAAAGAAAAAAAAGGGAGGAAGGAAAAAGAGCCAAGCTAAGCGAGGCTTTTTCGTCGTGCAGGCATAATCCTAGTCTGCCTTGAGACGCGCGTTCCTGCAACAAAATACCGAGCCAGTGTCTGAATGTATCTCGCCCATATTAGGGTAGACGTACCGGTTGTGGCCATTTTGAGCATTTTCGGGCATTCGTTTACCGATAGTATTTAGATTATCATGAATCTAAACCTGAACAATTGATCAATATGACCGTAGAGGTACAGAGAATCGAATGAGCTTTTGAAACCATCTCCGATTACAATTATTCGAAAAAATAGCCAATTATATTGCATATGCTATTTTCACCATTTATGGCCACAAATGTACTATTTGTGGCCAGTCAAAGACCCAGTTGTGACCATAGCTTTAGGCATAGTCGCGACATGCCGTAGAATCGACGCGGAGAGGCAACCTAACCTTTAAACGTGAAATACAGCACATCTTGGAATCAACAGAAGTAGACTCAGTAGCAATGGTTATTTATCATAGGGACACGGACATAGATTTTTTTTTGTTTTCCCTTGACCATTTTTCGTGACGTATAATGACATTAATTACGTTTTATCTGTAACAGTCCGCGATAAAAATAGGTGGTCACAAATGATACACGGGCATTTTTATTGTACCATTTCTGGCCAACGCGAATAAGTCAGTATTTCTCGGATATTTCAGGTTGTGTGTCAGATTGTAGAATCCCAACTTCAAAAATGAACACTAACTGATGAAGTATGAATACATAATGGATCAGGATAACTCTAAAACCAAGCAATTGGAGTTTATTTCTCGAGGGATCGCTTAACACTTCTGATAAGGATTCACCTAAACTACGCGACATCGGCACCTTTCGTTGTATTGCATTCGAATTAAGTAGCAGGCAATCAAAAAAACAGTCGACAGTAGCACTCGATGTAGCAAACACAACCTGTAAACCTTGAAAAACTCGAAAGAAATGTAAAGTGGCCACAAACGGTACAGTGGCCACACTGGGTACGTCTACCCTATACAGGTTCGGTTTTTCCAAACGAGACGCAAACCCTCGAGAACAAAATGAGAAGTTTAGAGTATTAGGAATTGGATATGGGAAAATGTAATATATGAGACGGTCCATTCGCCCGATGATCCGTTAAAAAATTCACCGACCATAGGAACTGCGACCCCGCGCGCCACCCTGTTCAAGTTTTCAAACTTCCAGGGTGCAAACACCGAGGGGAGCTGCAGAACAGCACGTCTTACACAGTTTTGCATAGTTATTTCGGTTTATTAAATAAGCAAGAGGGGATCCTCGGCTCCATTCTTTCCCTACTTCGATGTTTATCGATCTCTATTCATTTTCCCACGACTTCGAGAATTTTCACTTCCAGCATTAACTGAGAAATGAATACTTTCATTTTTTTTTTTTTTTGTTGATTCACATATTATGACTCGGTTAGGGATAAACTTCCAGCAAGAATGATATAGGAGTTTCTTTGCCTTATATCCTCTGTATATTGCACACTTATACGGCATTTGTTCTGGATTCAGATCAGGTTGTTTCTATCTCTCGTTCGCCCGCGGACTCAGGGTTTTCATCAATCCGTAGCGAAATTGAATTTTCCTAGAGGTGGAGAAGGAGGAAGACGGGGAAATGAAATAAAACAGCGAAGAAAGAACAACAGAAAACCAATAGCCTCGTCTGAGTCGGAGAGCTGCTGTAAGGAGAAAGGGAGATCTGACAGAATTCACTTCTTCCATTATTTCAACTGACTCAATTTCCACGAAGAGAATTCACCGAATGGACCGATTTATCCACTTATGATACCGTTGGGACCGTAAAAACAAAAGACGAATGTACAAAATTTATAGGCGTAACGCACGTCAACATTTCAGAGGAAACACCTCGAAAACCGGATAGAAATTTGTCTCAGAATCTTACGCCGTCATGTTTATGAATCACAGGATTGCATTCCATGAGAAAGAGTGAAAAAAGAATCGATAGGCGACCAAACGAGTCCTGCTACAGGCAGACATGGGTATATCCGGGGTATATTACGGCAAACACTTGCCAGGTGTACATTCACGCGTCACTGTAAACTATAACGTGTGTACAGGGAAGGATCGAACAATAACGGCGGTAAGCGATGCCTGCTCGACCCCCGGTAATAGGGTTTCCACTCCCAGAGTCTCCCCTCTCGAAAGCAAAAACGCCAGATGCCATTCACTCTGCCGTACGAGCGTCCACGTATCCGGAAATTTGAGGATACATGTATGTATAAATAAGGGTATGCCAATAAGCAGAATAAGAAAAATGTTGACAGCATAGGTGTTGGGCACACAACACGAATGAGAGTTCGTTTTACTCTTTATATTTGCTATGAATATACCCAATAAAACTAGAATGACGCTCACGACTTGAGAATCTATAGACTCCGCGTTTCATCAAGTTTTATCGATATGTCTGTTATACCGACTAGTTATCCTATTATTAATGCCGGAGCGTTGAGCTTCAAGGCTGCCCAACTGAATAAACGAGGGTTCCGATGGATCGATACGAGGGTGACGGACGTGTGTAGGAAGCGGGGCCGTAATCGATGACAAGCAATCGGATATTTAGGTCAAATCGTCGGCGAACGTAGATGCTGGCGAGTTTGAAAACGGATAGATAGAAGCAGAGAAGAAAAATAACACAAAAAAAAACATGCCTGAATAACGGACCAGTGGATACGAACAACCAGATCGGATTACGCTTACCGCGACGCTCGTCAGATTCTAACTCATGAAACGACACCGAGGGGTGCTTCTGGTTGGCGCCTCGTTAAAAACACGTTTTTTTCGTCTCGTCTTCGCGGTCTTTAGAGCCACTTTTACGCTTTATCATTTCAACGGCAAAAAATGTGTGTGAATTAGTGTCGAAGAGTAAGATGTCATATCCACGTGTGTCGAACATGAACGCAATGAAAGAGTCGGTCTGTCGGGTACATCACATTGTTGTAACTATCGCTACGACTAATCTGGGCGCCCACGCGATTAACTCATCGATAGACGCGGACTCGTTAGCGAACCAACGGAATCAGAAAGAAGAAGAGGGGAGTAGAAAAAAAAATTATGGAAATATATTGTATACGGCTACGATGGTATACATATATATATATGATATGTATACATACCGCGATAGTGAGATAATAACGCGGGAGTGAAATGTTAAGTTTTCGATGCGAGTTGTTTGCGGCATTGCTCAGCGCCGAGCGCAGCTCGACAGTCAGCTGTTTAAACGTCAAAGTGTCTTTCTTATCGCACCTTTGTTTGGATTATGTCATTGTTTAATGGTCACGAATGTTTATGCACTTGTGTCGCACGCACGCACGCACACACTCACGCACGCGCTCTGTGACTCGTTCCTCGCGGCCGCGACGATGCCTATCTGCCGTTTAAACATTGTAACATGGTTCGTTGTCGACGTCGTCATCGTATAGAGAATCGCACCGCCGAACGTACAACGTTATGCACGATACACAATAATGCAATCTGGGCACTGCGCTGTAGATGCTCGAGGTATACCTACATACAGCCAACAAACCGCACACGCGGTAAAACACACAGAGGGTGTATCGCCGATTCTACTTCATCCTGCCGCGGTGCACTCCAAGTATAGAATTAAGGATAATTGCGAACGAGATTAAATCAATCGCCACAAAGTTTATGAGGTCCAGGTTGATGAAACTTTACGAGTCACGCCACGTACATTCGGCTACTCCGTACCGCACGATATACTTTCTACTTGCTCTTCATTATAGCGTATTGAAGAAATACAAAATTTTAAATCTGGATCTCACCTCGAGAGAGACAGATAGCCTTGTTTCAGATACTTTATTGAGGACATTTACTGCTGCGTCGTTCACGTGATGAGGGATTCAAAATTGAGGGTCAAGTAGTTTAGTACATGACATCGGTTGAAAATTTTCAGTCCATTTGACCGTCCCAGTTGGAATAACAAATTTCGAAAGTTGTTCAATTTAACACGTTCACAATGTAGGTATAGGTATAATAGGAAACTCTACCCAGTCGTACCTTGTTTCACTCGTTTCAACTCGATTGAACATATTATTGACTCATGCAAATATTCTCGCTAAATTATAACGTATTTGACCGTCCAGTTGAAAGAGAAGTCATCAATCATAGGTATATGGAAAAATCTGGCTTCTCTCTGGCGTTAGCGCAAAAAGGTAATACAAGTGTGGAAAAATAAAAATAGAAAAACTTACTTCGAAAGAGCAAAAATAAAAAAGTGTATCTTCAAAATGTTTTTTCTTCTTTCGTCACTCACATTATACTCTTTTTGCACCGGCCCCTGTGATTGTGTAGTAAATTTTATGGGTTCTCGAATTGATATGACGACAGACCGCTATAACATTAAAACACCCACAAAAATGTTCGGAGTTGATAATAAAGTGAAACAAACTGCCATCAAAATTCGTTATAAATTATTAAAAATACAGCTATATAATAAAACGATATAATCACCAAGATACTCGGGTGAAAGATCTTAAATATAGGTTTAGGTCATCAGGTTACTCATGCAATGGCATAATTACTTTTCTTCTTGAACAATCAGTCGTGTCAGATTTTTGATATCTCACTTTGGGCTGCGTACGGAAATTCGTCGAGGTTCAAATCTAGTTTTCCCGCCTTGGGCTGTACAACATGTATTTTGGAACAAAAAACAGCATTCAGAAAAAAATAGCCAGCTCTCTCTAACCGATAGTTCTTGTATAGCTACTTAGAGCGGTGGAGCCCCCCTTAAAATATTGTAAGATCGCACTGCTCGCTCATATGTATCGCGTACGTACCATATGTTAACGTTCGTAACCGGTACACGGCACCTTATGCCGTCTACCGTTAGATGACAAAACTAGATAGCCTGTACAGTACAGAGAAACAACAGCAGTTTGACGTTTCCCCAGCACTATAGAAGGTAGACACGTGTGTACCGTACGTACGCGAGGCTCGCGCAAGGCTCTAGACGACTCGACGCGACGGGTGACTTGGCTGTTAATTTAATACCTGCTGCGGGAAAGACGGGCGCGTTGCGGCACACGGCATAATGATAATTACTCTAACTAATTACTTCACGTTTGTTAGCATGTCGAGTTGACGACGCTAAAAGCTTGGCTATCCCTGCTGCATACTCCGCGATCCGTGTACAGATAATTGTTTAGGGTTCTCGGTAACGTGCGACTCGACAATCATCATCCAGTAATGACAACGCGTAAAAGATGAACAATGAGAATGATTTTGAAATGAACAAATTCCAGATCCAAGGTTAAAAAAAAGCCCTCAGAGCGTTCCACGTACATGGCCAGAGACAGATTAGTCTGAATTGAGTTCCCCGGTTCCCGGGGCTTGCAGATTGTACTAAAATCGCGAGTCACGGGGGTAAGTTCCATCGGCACGGGTGCAGGACCTCAGCGCCGACCCCCGAGCGATCGCGGGGCCGGACGCTTCCCAGGCATGCCGTAGCACCCGGCCGCTGTTTCTGGTTCCCCCGCACCCCGTCTAAGGGGTCGCCCTGCTGGAGCGTTTAACGACCTTGTCTCAGACCTTCCCGAGGCAAATACGACGGTAACTAGGTACCCAGCTCGTGCGCCCCTGCTGCTAGATTGTCTCTGGCCGGAGAACGCTTTTGGTTTATTCATCATCGGGCGGTCGGATGATTTGGAGAAAGGATGGAAGGAAAGGAGCGAGGGAAGGGTCCGAAATGATACGGTTGAAGAAAAAATCGTACATTTTTTCACTTCAATCTCAAGTACGGGAATCGAACCCGCGACCATCAGCTCCGCAAGCCCGTAGGCTGCCACATGCGCCAGCTGATGGCGTTGCCTGCAGCGTACGATTATTATTCCTCTTCACCGATACAGCTACAAAAGTGATGCGCTGATGCAAGTGTGTCGGTGTCGTGCCAGGCGGCGACTTTTTCATGTTCAAACAACTTTGCGTACTTTATATGACAAACGTCGTTTTTATCGAAAGTATGATAATTAATTGATTCGTAATACTAATGGATTCAACGGTTGATGAGAAAAATTTATTCGAAGCGATAAATATTCTTGGTTAATCGACCGCGAAGAGATATGAAAAAGAAAAAAGTATCTGGAATACTTGACCCCCCAAGTTTTTGTCGATGTTTTTATTATGAAAGGTGCAAGGTTTGCCGCCGTCAAATGTCATCAAATTTTCGATAAAAATGTGATTTTATGATACAGGCACTTACGTCAGGATTATATAATGAGTAAGTAAAAAAAAAAGTCTCTCACGTAAAAATCACATGTGTAGGTACATATCAGAGATCGTTGTATAAAGTCTAAATTCAGAGAGCGATTATCCCCGCCAAAGATAGCGACAGCGATACCGACTCTTGGCTCTTTTGTCCGTCTTCAAACAAGTAACAACGTGTCCCGGAGGCCAGATACACTGCGGCAGTGAGACATGAATAAATTGAGACAGCTGAGTGAGTGAAAAGGGATATCTGACATGCCTCGAGCTTGTATTCGGAGCCACTCCATTCCTGACGCATAGGAATAAAATAAATGAAATGAAAAAAAAAAGAGCGAAGGAAGACGAAGCAAAACAGCTAATAGAACAAGTGTTATTATATTGAACAACAATTTCCGCACGTCTGCATTAAACCAGAGACACGCGATGATCGCGACTCGCGTTTTATCCGTTGATCGTGTCGTCCACAGATCGTGACAAGCCGGTAGTATAGGTGTAATCTACGATGCAACGCGGCTCTATTCATTTCGCGTGTGCTGCAATTTTATCAAACGCAAAGTTGTGTATTAAACGAAGAACGTAAAACTAGTAATTAATTATCACATTTGCGTAATCGCTACACGGCCGCCCCTCCCGTCTCCTCCCCACCCCCCGTCTCTCTTACGTAACGCAACACGAAATACACACACCGACACGTCTTACATTCTATTTCTTTCTTACTCCAGCGCCCGCTATTAGCGTCGCGGCGTTAGCTCACAATCAGCCTAGCCTCACACCACGGCAGCCGATAAGCTCGCGACAAGAATCCACGCACGACACGCACGTGTGCTGTTAACCTTATTTTTGTGGGAATTTTAGCCTCTGCCGATATACTAATAATAATCATCGCATCATAATAATATTGATGCCGATTGACGGGCAACGGTAATCGTATACAACCACGCTGAGATGAGACGAGGAAATTAAAAACAAAGTGATGATCCAACCCCGCGGAGGAGGAGCGACGCTGGGATATGAAACATGTAGCGAAATAATCATAATTATTAATATAGAACCGCAGATCTCGAAGAACCAGTTATAAACAGTAGTCCGAGACGTTGGTGTGCGCTACCGCTTAGTTATACTTTTACCAGTACACATCCCACCAATTACCCACTATCCAGCACACAATCAGACGTTCGTGCATATAGAAAGAAAAAGACTTATAATAACAAGATTCGAACAAATAGAACGAGGAAAAAAAAAGCGTAAGGCAACGATGTTTCATTGTAAGTGTTTTTACAGTCGGTGTATACATTATAGAGATAGACATATGTATATATGTGCTGCGGAGAGTCAAAGGTGCGGTCGCCTCGTGGCCGTATACGTCATTGCGCTTACTTAGAGGAGCCGTGTTTACGAATAGACCCCGTTGTAAATCAATGATCGGTGGTGGATAGAAGGCGGAAGAGCGTGCGTACACACAGAGAGGCTGCAGAGTGAGAGAGAGAAAGAGAGAAACCAAGGAATGGTCAAAGTCACCGCGAATGCTTCGAGTTCCAGAGACCTCTGACAGCTCTCGGGAAGGTGGTGGGTAGCGCATAGCCCCAACGTCCGTCCGTCCGTCGGTCCGTCGGTCCGTGTCAACGTTACACAAAAAGAAGACACTGGTGCACAGGTCTGCTGCCCCTGATGCGCGGCTCTGCCTGTATGCGACGGACGCCTACACGCCAGACTTCTATAGGCAAAAGCCTCCGGAGATATTCTCACTGTAAGATTATAGTAATTTACGAAGGTCAGCTGTACGCGAGGACCTCGTCCGTCCCTTTGTGAGAATGTATCCCTCGCGCCTGGACACGGAGGGACGACCCTCTTCTCCGTTTGTGACCCGAGTGCGACGACCGCTCTACGGGAAAGCGGCGAGGGATGGAGCCAGGGGAGGAGGGAATCCCCGAATTGTTTGACTGCGGGTCTTTAAACCCTGCAGCCTTTTAAAGCGTGACTTCTTTGCGCCAAACCGAAACCCCCGAGAAGGGTCTACGAGCGACGAGGGAGGATCCATCGGGTTTCGGTTGAACAGGGTAAGGGGCGGATGTGACGTCAGTAACCGGAGCGAATCCTCCTTTTGTTTAAAAACGAACAGAATTTCCTTTTCACTCCGGCACGTCGATGGTACATTCGAACGCGACCGAGATTTGGGCAACGGACAGGTTTGAGAATATAATGGCGAGATTTATCCGAGTGTTTCGCAGCCCCGTGAGTGAGCAGGTAGCCAGAGGGTAGGTTGAATGTCCGAGTGAGTATGCCTTGGGGTTACCTAACGAAAGGTACACCGAGAAACACCGAGAGAGAAAGATTTACGCGCAAGAAGTCGTAAACGAACAATGGGGCGTGGATGTGACGTTGACCGTGCGGGAGGATAAAAGGTTTGAAAAAAAAAAGGTTGACCCTCAGTTTTTGGGTCGAACCGCATTTTCTAAGGATTTTCCCGTCTGTCGCCCGGTCCCGAAAAAATCTCCGTGACGTAACAACGCTTCGCGTATAGACGCAGAGAGTGACGAGGGTTACGTTTATTTTTCAAATGAAAAAGAAATACCAAATTGTACGCATTCGCATTGGTAACCGAATAAAACGAGAAGGGTGCGTAAAAATGAAGCGGAGGAGTGACAGGAGAGTCAGAGTCTCGAGCGAGGGGTTCTCGAGAGGGTGCCGGATAAATCCTTACCCGAGAGATAGTTACGTCGGGCGTTCATTTTTCCAATCTCGTTCATCCCCAGTACGCATAATAAAATAGTCGTCATCGCGAGGAGCCAGAAAGTGAAGAAAAAAATTATTTCGTCAAGTTTTGCGAAGAGAAGGAGCGGAATTTCTTTTCTTCTATACCAAAATACTGGAAGAATCCGGATTGCTCGTTACATCGGAAGCCATCGACGAGACGCGGTATCCTCCAGATATCCTCGCAGCCGAAATAATCGAGTAATTAAGGCAGACGGCTGCAGGGATACGACCGAAAACCCGGAAATACCAATTAAGGCTCCCCCAGTACCTAATCCAATCGGCTGGTCGCCACATGTGCGCGACACCGCGACCGCGACAGTATTTTCAAATACTCTCCGATAAAACGAAACAACTGTAAACCGTATAATGAGTAAAGCACGGAGCGAGGGACACACTGAATCAACGAGTCGAGGGCTCATCAAACGGCGTGTCGAATACGCATCCGCGCACGTCTCGTTCGACAGATTTCACAGAGAGCCTCCCATCTGTGCACTGACCAACGACTTTCGGAATGACTAAACACTACCGTCAACGAAACGGTCTCATACCCCGTCAATTAAACTTGTACAAATTTGAAATATATTACGCAATGGATCACAGCACTTGAATTTTTTATCCTTAATTATACTTGATGGGAATCATATGTATCACAAGATCTTTTTTCCTCATCTCCATTATTTTTCTTTTTTTCCTTTTTTTTTATCCTCTTACTCTCTAGCCTGACTCGGTGTGAGATACCAAGAATAAATCATCCCTCTTTCTCTCTTTTCTCTCTCTCTCTCTCTCGCTCGCTCGCAGACACTCTACCTTTTGGGGGTAAAAAAGTGTAAAAACCTTCGAATATCTACTTTTCCCAAGACAATTTGTTGCCCTTTCAGAAAATAAATACGCACGACCCGAGTAACAGTATGTGTATTAGCAATTTATTATACGTATTTGTAATAGCGTCTGGTCGTGAGGGAGAGAAGTAAGTAAGTAATTGGATCGTCGAGACTCACCTGATATATATGATGACTCCGTTAGTACATATCCTCTTCCACCCCTGAGGAACTGAAACGGATGTTTGTTGCTGATGATTGACGACACTACTGTTCATATTCAACGCAACATTATGCTGCACGTTAGTTTGCAACAAAGATCTCACAGCCTGCTGTGGACACGAATTTAACTGCACCGATTCCTGCGACTGTACGTGGCTCTCGGGGCTGCTCAAGCTGCTGTAGGTCGATTCGGCGGTGTCCGATCTCACCGAATCGCACCTTCCGACACTACCAGAGTTCGTCTGACTGTCCAGACAAGATTCCAACGTCTGATTCGAGTGGGGATTCAAACTCGAATTATTACATATAGATTTAGACTCGCACTTAATATTAACGACGTTCGGAAGTTCGTTGATTACCGAATTGCCCGAGTACAGGTCCGTCGGCGAGGCCTCGCCCGGGTTCCGTTGTCCGAACGTGATTTGTCCGCCGGTTTCACTCGCGATACCCACCCCTGTATCCCCGGAGGCTCTGCCTGGGTTCAAGTACCCGTCGGGTAGCTGAGCTATGGGGTAGGCGGCGTTGCATGCCTCCCCGCTGACCCTGTGGGGTGCCCTCATAGGAAAAACTTTTCCCTGTTCATCCGTCGACCCCGACTTTCCCAAAGTTCTGTCTATACCGCCGGCTAGTCCCGGGCTCTTTCTGCAATTGAGGTCCACCAAATTTTCCGCGCCTCCGTTCCCATGGCTCGTATTAACGCACTGACCGTTGGTCAGGGTCGTCTGTTCGTAAGCCGTTCCGTTAGCGGCAAGCACGGACCTGGCCCCAGAGTTATCGTCGATCGCCGTTGCATTGTTGCCGACAAAGTTTATAGCCTTTGGTAAATTCTTACAACCTGGATAAGTTTTGGCTGAGTAAATCTGCGTCGGCGCTGTATCGTGGTAGGTGGTCGTCGTCTGGTGCTGCTGCTGCTGCTGATGATGCTGGTGGTTGTGGTATCCGGTGGCATTGTTGTGACTGCCTATGACCGGACTGTTGGTAGCGTAGGCGAAATTGTCCCCGGAAACGTAGACTAAAACACTGTTCTGATGAATGTTTGTCGACGACGACGACGACTGATGACGACTGTTGTTGCGATGGGAGGGAACAGGGTGAGACGGGTTCTGCTCAGGCTTGCCGGCCATGGTCCAGGTCCAGCAGTGCAGGGCGCCGCGCCACCAACATTACTGGTATACACAGCGCACGCCTCCGACACTCCTCTAGTCCCTGCGGCATCCTCTGGCAACACAAAAATTCAACGTCAGCATCTCGGCGCGCTCCGATCTTCTCTTTTTCCATTACAAGTACACATTTTCAGAGAACTCAATTTTTTTTTCAAGAAAAACCAAATCTCGGCACGTTTGACGGAACAAGTTCGAGAATATAATTTACTATTAATATTGAGGAGATTGAAATTGGAGCAGCGCGAAATTGTAACGGATGCACGTGATTGGATAGGATTAGGAGAGATAAAAATCGAAAAACATCGGTCAGACTCGGGAATAATGACGCCGCGACAGTTTGGTTAGGATTCGAGTGCGGGAAATCTGTGTCAAACGTCAGTTGTCGCGTTAGTGATGCTCAAGGTCATCGAACGAGAAACTCTGTGACAGGAGGCCGAGTCGGTCGGCGAGCAGATGCTATAGCTGGGCATTGTCAACCAGCGGTCTGTACGTACTCGTTGCGGGTGTGATGGAGAGAAAAAAAAAAGAAGAAGAACGAGAAGCAGAGTAAAAAGAAGAACAAGAAGGAGGAGGAGGAGGAGGAGGAGGAGGAGGAGAAGCAAACGAAGAAGCGAA
Source organism: Euura lappo (assembly GCA_018257835.1). Classification (NCBI taxonomy): domain Eukaryota; kingdom Metazoa; phylum Arthropoda; class Insecta; order Hymenoptera; family Tenthredinidae; genus Euura; species Euura lappo. The sequence goes on from JAEUYN010001097.1 coordinate 105,944, forward strand.
ACGAGAAAAAGGGTCGAGAGGTGAAAAAAAATGCGTAGTAACCTGAATTGCGCATTTGATGCATATGTACGAACTAGACAACGACTAAATCCAGTTGACATCACACACGAAAATAATCCAATAGCTGATGCTGGCTGCAGTCTGCACTGGCACTCGATTAACCCTGACCAGCAGGCGCACACTCGCACACTGTTTTACGACGACGTAGAGATTTATATCGGTCGGAAGGAACGACTATTGTGTTATCGTGTTGTATTATTATCGCATGATTTCCTTATTTTATAACGAATACCAATATACGCATGTGAATGTGAATGAAAATTATTGTCGCGCAAAATAAAAGGGTAATACGGAGTAAAATGTTGTTATGACATCGGTGTGTCACGTCACATAACGTAAGGTAAGGTAAGGTAAGGTAAGGTGAGGTATGGTATGGTATGGTACGGTACGGTAACGTAACCCCACTGTAACGCGAAACGAAACGAAACTAAACGAAACTTGAACACGGTTAAGTTAACCCCGTCGGTCGGTAGAGGATTTAGAACGAAACTTCAACACCTGCGCGGGACCCGCGGCACAACTGTTTTCACTAAACTTCACTTCAATTAAATATACATACGGGAATAAAAACACTAATCTGAATAATAATAAAACACTAGCGCGTAGCGGTAATCTGACCCCGCAGACCTCTGAACACGCGCACGTAATATTCCACCGCAAAATCACTTTATTTCGTTAAATACCAATAAAAATTCCATCCCGCAGATGCTTTCCCTCCGCTGTATTTTCACGTAACTGATATTGGAAAAATATGGCTCCCTCTGCATACCCAGAAACCTTTGCGGCATCTCGAGTCTCGGGCTACGGACCACGGCTTTCATGGATCCATGATGCACTTCACAAAAACAATCGGGACTCTACGACCGTGCCATCTGACGACGGCTCGCGACACGCAACCTCATGTCCTCATCCCCACCCCTGACGCCGCTCGCCCGACACCCCGAAGACCGATGCACATGAAGACGCGGCAATTTCGAATCCTCATATATTTATCATTCACCCCAACTGCAACGCCGTCACGGGCGTTAATCAAATCGCAATTATTCACTCGTCAAAGGGCAAAGGAGGCGAAGAACCTGTTATTTGTATCATTCGGAAATTTATTTTGCGCCGTTTCGGCGTGGTATGGGAGTTTGGTTGAATTTGATTCACGTTTATTATCTACCATAAACCATAGGATAGAATGTGTTTGCCTACATTATGAAATTATACATCAAGTATTACAATCACGCTCTAAATAGATGTATGAACGTATTGTACGTATTGTATAAGGTGAATAAACTATCGATCAAAAATATTCGATTTGCGTCATTATGTATATTTGTTCTCAATAATAAAATTGACGGTATAAAAATAAAAGAAACAAAAAATAAACTCGAATCAATCCGAGCCTTCCTTGTCGTAATTCATTCAACGACACTTGGAGCGTGATTTATAAACAATTGGAAAATCATTACACAGGACGCACATTCATTTGCCTAATATTATAGCTTTGGTATTCCTATATTCTGAATCCTACACAGGCTCGAATAATGGAATAGCCGATAGCGGGAACAACGGGAAACGAAACGCATCGGAACCCGTCGTCAATTTTCCTAGGACTCGTTATATTTATATTTGTCATTATTACTATCATCATCATCATCATCTAATTGTAATGTGATCTTTATCAAGGATAATTATCATCACCCTAATACTAGTGAACAAATTAGAGAAAAAGAACAACACTCTGTCAATTATACCCAATTCACGGTCTTTCTGCAAAAGCATCCAGAATTCTATTGTCGAATTGAATTTTTTTAAGTAGAAAGATGACATTTAATCTTCTGTCGTAATTTTCTACGCACAAGCGGTAGAATTCTTCTACTCTTTAGATTGGAAGCAAACAGCTGTAACCTACTCCACCGGCCAAGTTTTTTTTTCTTTTTGTTTGTCTTTTAATTGTCTTGATTCAGGATTAGCGAAAAGCAAAAACAGAGATATCATTATTTATTTATCCTAGAGGCAATGTTTCGAAAAGATCAGTGTTATACCGGGCGAATATTCTCTCAAGACTTGTTTATTGTTCCGAAAACAGTATCATGATATATCCTCATTAAGTCATCGACGTTACGGCGTGGGGTATCGATTCGAATCCGTCCATCGACCGCGTCGGGTCCTCTTCTCTTGCTTCGAGTTAAGAATAAATAATAGTTGTGAAATAATAGCAGAGTAATAATAATTATAATTGTTCTTCATAGAAAATCGAGACCCCACGCCGTGTCAGCCAAACACATGACTCTCTAGAGAGTGTAAAGTTTCGTTCTTAGAGTGTACCACGGTGATTAACGTGCGTTTTTCAAGTGTAAACGAGAAGAGAATCGAATAAAATGGAAATATTCAAGGTGTTAGCGTTATTATTAGGTTAGTGGGTGGCGCACTGGACGCGGGAAGGTCCGCCCTCGTCCTCCTCGTAAGCCTGTCGCGTGTTCCGTCTTCTCGACTCTTGTTCAGGGTCAAGGTCTGTGAGTAGACATTCTTCCGCGCCGTCTGGAATCATGACTTCTTCTCTCGGGGGTAGGCATTCTTCTAGGGTCGGTATAACGACGGGGTCAACGGTCTTAGGGAAGTTGACGACGAATTGAATGATGAGACGACCTCGCGTAAACGGATCTTTGTATACGGGCATTCCTTCGTTCAGGACGCACTTTACGTCCCCGTGCTTCGTTACTTCTCCCGGTATACATGTGACTACCAAGTCACGGTCGTCAAGGGTACGAATTACCTTCTGGAAGCCGCACAACGCCTCCACCAGCTCTAACTGCATCCTCATTATCAAGTCATTTCCCGTTCGTCTGTAAGTCACACGGAAAACGGAAAATTATTACAGACCCTACGGTGACGCACAAAATATTTTGCGCAAGGACTGTCATTCCTTCGAATTCTGTACCAGATATTCATCAAAAACCGTATATTGACCCAGAAATTCCTCCTTTCGTTGATTAGGTCTAAATTCAGTGGTAATCGATCAGATATTGCAATACTAAATTGGCAATATTGGCAAAATATTGTTTTTTTTTATCCATTCAGAGCTGAAGACTAACTTGAAAACTTCGTGTTCTTTCTCGTCAAGAAGGATGACAATGTCGCCAGGTTCCAGTTCGGGTTCCTGATCTCCTTCCCCGCTGAATACGATCTTCTGACCATCGACCATGCCCTTGTCCACGTGTACTTCGAGGATCTTTCTGTCTCGCACAGTCTTCCGGCCGTTGCACTGCTTGCAACGGTCGCGAGGATTGATGCGTTCTCCCTGTCCCTTGCAGTCTGAGCACATGGATTGCAATTGTTGAATCATTCCCGGTGCCAGCTGCTGGATCTGGACCTGCATTCCTGTACCGTGGCAGGTCGGACACTGCTCCACGGATCCTTTCTTGCCGCCAATTCCTGTTGATGCGAGTTATTCTATCAGTCAAAACCTAATTGATAAAATTGTTAAATGTTGGAATCGCGTGGGGACAAAAATCGGGACGGATTTGAAGACCTAGGCGTAGCCTGTGGCGCTGCAAACTTCTAACTGCAGAATTAGAAGCCTGTGCAATAATTTTGTGAAAATATCATCTCTTGCAGATAACGTGATTATGAAGTAAGTCGACGCGACCTTGGCAAAGACACGCCGTACCTAATACTCGGGCCTCTGGAGGTAGCCGTATCCAGAATATTAGATAAATAGATTCGAGAAAAGGAGTTACCCGACGAAAAGACCCAACCGTCTTATCTCACCTTCACATTTGTCGCAGATAACGTTCTTTTGTAAAGCGAGTTTTCGCACGGTACCCTTGTACAATTCTTCAAGAGACACGCAAAGCTGATGAATAACATCCTGTCCTTTGCGCTCCCTTCGCCTGCCTCCTCTACCGCCGCCGAATCCACCCCCGAAGAACATGTCGAAGATGTCCATAGGGGACGAGAAGTTACCGCTGCTCATTCCGCCCTCTTTCAGAGCCTGCTCTCCTCCTTGGTCATAGATTCGCTTCTTTTCAGGATTCGACAGTACTTCGTAAGCTTGAGAAATTTGTTTGAACTGGAAGCAAATGGGGGGGGAGGTGAGGAATATTAATTAATCATCACGACGACCGTGGTGCCACCGCCTACCGCGTACAATGAATAAGATTCAACTCTTGTTTGAATTCAAAAAAATAATGCAAGATACAGACCCGCTCGCCTTCGTTGGGATTTTTGTCGGGATGATATTTGAGGGCGAGTTTCCTGTAGGCTTTTTTGAGGTCATCCTGGCTGCAACCAGGTTTCACCCCGAGAACGTCGTAGAAGGTAGTTTCCTTCACCATGATTGCTTTCGGTCCGCTGCTTCCGCTTCAAACTCTATGTCAAGTTTTCCTTTCCACAGGTCGCTCTATTTGCCTGCTGATCATTGAGGAAGAAAACTTTCTAGATCATTCTGACAAGTGGGTATAGCGACATTTTATCATCGAAAACAGTCGGAAAGCGATAACGCTGGCGGAAATTGCGACGAAAATAAAACCCGGAGATCCAGTACGAGCGTGAAAACCAACAAGACGGGGTATTGGCGTGTCAATCGAACCACCGCGTGACAATTAGATTGAGAATATGAATACGCCATCGGTCTGAAATGCTGGTTGTAGGTAAAAACGCGCCTCGTGTCGAGGATAAAATGAGCGTAAAATTTTCGTGCGAGAAGAATGTCAATTCTGAATGGGTTTCCAGTTACGGATTTCAAACGTTCGAGAGTTTTCCTTCACGGACAGAATGTATCGAACAAGCGCAACAAAGGTGTGATAGACCGATGACGAAGAGAGGACAAATTTTCAACAAAAAAATGTATTGATCCCATGGCTGCGATGGAAGATCTTCATTCGTAGATGAAATAAAATAAATAAAATAAACTCCGTAGTCGACGGGGCTTACCTCTCGCAGCAATGTCGAGTGCCGCTGATTCACACGGTGAAACAGTCGTCTGAACGGATAATAAGATACTGTGGAACTCGCGTTAGCGTACCACCAATATTCCCGATGTCACGTTCTCGAAATTTCTTGAGCCAGCAATGGACGTCACTCTGGTATCGGATTGTTGGCCAATCAAAAACCAGGAGGAAGACGAGGCGACGCAGGCGACACCCTGCGGTCACTTCTCCAACTAAATAGTAAATACTTGCCGCGACTTGATCCGCCGATGCGGTTATCGGCCGTCGAGACTCGATCCTCGGGTTCGAAGCTTCGAGATTTGAAAATCACGCGCTGCGGTTGCGCGCGAATAGGAGTCGTTCGTTTTCAAATATCCGCCTCTCGATCACCGCATCGAAGGACAAAATCTGCTCAATCAACGTCGATCAACGATGAATATAGAAAGAGAGTAAAATGTTGACCGAGTTTGGTCTTGATTTGATTTGGATGCATTGCGAATATCGACCAGTCGACGTTGACGTTGAGAGGACCAGTACAGCGTGATTTAACAAATTCCACGTACTCCAAAAAACATTTAAATATCTTATCCAAAGTTCGTTACACATCGAAAAATTGGCTTTTTTAAAATCACTTGTCGTGAGGTCTCAGGCACACGGTTCATTCGATCGTGTCCCTCGACGTCTTATTTTCTTCGAAGAGCCACTCTTCATCGTGTGAATGATTGAAATTGAGAGAAAAAAATCCTTTGACAAGTTATGGTCAATTATCGAAATTTAGCGACAATTTAGTCACTCTTGCTGATAACTTGGTCCAATTCTTTTTTTCTCAATTACCCTGGTTCACACGATGAAGGATTGCTCTCCGAAGAAAATGAGACGTTGAGAGACATAATCGAATCGACCGTGTACCTAAAACGTTATGACAAGTGATTTTTTTAAAAGTCAATTTTTCGATGTGTAATGAACTTTGGATAAGACGTTAATTATTTTCAGAGTACGTAGAATTGGTTGAATCACGCTGTACTTACTGGTCCCCTCAAGTTATACGAGCGATTTTTTATGAAGATTGGTAGTTTCGCGTGCTCGATATATCACACGCGACACCGTCTGTCGTCGAGCAGCTGAGCGCACGTCTTGACGAGAAATGGAAACGTCACGTAGGAATTGCCCTCTTCAAACCAAGTCGACATGTTTCGCCGACAAAATAAGGTATAGGGGAGAGGCGGGTAAAATGGGCCCCCTAAGGAACTAACGCCTCAAAAAAAGGTTTTAATCGATGGATCTTCTAATTCTTACCAAAAAACGATAACCCGACCGATGTCGAGTGTTGAACGCCCTTATCTGAAAAGTTCAAAAATTGCGGGCAAAATGGGCCGCCCGAAAAATTTCAAATTTTTTCAAGATCTCAACAATTTTGAAATTATTTTCGTATTTACTTCAGAATCCTTTAAACATGAGATTAGCTACGTATAAGACCCTCTCAGCCCCCTGAAAAAAAATATTCGTACTTTTTCAAAATTGGAAAACGTTCTCTAAATTTTATTATGCACCTGCTCTGGCAAACTCCAAACATCAAATCAAACTACATATTTTGACAACTCAGAAGGCGGGCAAAATGGGCCCCCCTAAATTTTGTTTATACTTTTTCCAAATTGAAATTTTTTCGGATTTAATTATTTGCTCGCTCTAGTAAACTTCAAACACCAAATCGACTATATATCTTGAAAACTTTGGGAGTAGCGGGCAAAATGGGCACCCTCGGAGTTTTCATCCTTCTTCAAAATTGAAAAACCTTCTAAATTTCATTATTCACTTGCCCTCGCAAACTTTAAATATTTTATGTTTGAAGAATTCTGAAGTAAATACGAAAATAATTTCAAAATTGTTGAGATTTTGAAAAAATTTGAAATTTTTTGCGGGGCCCATTTTGCCCGCCATTCTCTATGTTTTCAAGATATACAGTCGATTTGGTGTTTGAAGTTTGATTGAGCAAGAAAATAATGGAATCCCGAAAATTTTTAATTTTGAAAAAGTACAACATTTTCTTAGGGGGGCTCATTTTGCCCGCCTCTCCCCCATATACGAAATACTAATATACTTGGAAACTAAGCATTCCGTGAATGATTTTTATTGCAATGATGTATACGGGGCATTCCACGTCAAACCGACCCCTCGTGAGCGTGACCCTCTGGGATTTCGATGCCCAATGGATTTTTTGGTTCGCTTTGGTCAAAAATGATGCCTCTAATTTTTGAAAAATTTTCCGACATTTTTGAAGGTCGTATGGTGACCTAAAATATCATCATCAAGATGGACATTTTTAAAATTGCTGATTTTTTTTGTAGAATCAGGGACTCGAAAACACATCGTTTGGTCATAGTCCGATCATGGGATGAAAATGCTAACGTTTTTTTTTTCAATTTTTGATATTGCACTAAAATATCAAAAAAATTCTAATCATGGTTTTTTGTAGTAAAAAATAAAACAAAAAGAAACTTTGTCTTGGTGAAATTTGATTTTCTTGTTGGTTGAAGAGTAAAACGCCAAAAACGATCGTTGATTGCGGGTTTTTTTTTCGAATCAAGCATCGTTTTTGGCGTTTTACTTTTCAACCAACAAGAAAATCAAATTTCACCAAGACAAAGTTTCTTTTTGTTTTATTTTTTACTACAAAAAACCATGATTGGAATTTTTTTGATATTTTAGTGCAAAATCAAAAATTGAAAAAAATAACGTTAGCATTTTCATCCCATGATCGGACTATGACCAAACGATGTGTTTTCGAGTCCCTGATTCTACAAAAAAAAATCAGCGATTTTAAAAATGTCCATCTTGATGATGATATTTTAGGTCACCATACGACCTTCAAAAGTGTCGGAAAAATAAAAAAAAATTAGAGGCATCATTTTTGACCAAAACGAACCAAAAAATCCATTGGGCATCGAAATCCCAGAGAGTCGCGCTCATGAGGGGTCGGTTTGACTTGGAATGCCCCATACATACGTTCGATAACCACCAACATTGGTGAAGATACATTTTTCCGCACCTTTCTGAATGTTTTATAATAACGGTAATAATGACGGAAATGAAGAAAATCTAAAGAGATAATAATAATCACGATGATGATGATGATGATGATGATGATGATGATAATAATAATACCAATAGCGGGGAACAGGATATATACAAATAAAATAGGGTAAGGGGGTTCAAAAATCAAAACTTTCTGGACATCTGGACATCGAGATTCGAGACATCCCTCATCCCTCACATACTTTAATATAATAGGGGACTAGTCTAGTAAATATGTGTATTATTTACAATTTTTCACTCATCATTTACGTAAGTAAAAGTGGTAGCAGTTCCGAACGTTCAATTTTCGATAATGCCTTGATTTTAAAGTAGCAATATTAGTATTTCATATTTCTGTAATCTCATGAATGGAAGACCCGAACGGACGAGTCTCAAACTCTCAACAGTCCAAACGCAAAATATTGAGTTAGGATTAAGAACTAGTGGCGAAGAGTTCAGATATGTGACAATATACCTACTTACTTATCGGTCTCGGGGATAAACTAGCTCAATATTAAACACTATGGTAATGTGGAAATTATTTATTTCAAACTTTAACTAAATAATAAAGACTATTCATTTTTGTTTTCAACATTAGTTTTTCGTACCGCTACGAATCTGTTACTGATGTACTAATGCTAATTAATTTTAAAGTCAGCAAAAATTTTTTCATCTTCTACACAACTCGATGTGTCTTCCAGGAATTCAAATAAGTTTTTTTATACCTAGTTGCCCCGAGAAGAGATGTGTGGCAGAAAATCTCGATTCTTCTGTCTAACAATAAAACAAAGTTTGTTATTTGTTATCCTATAGCGTTAGTTATCACATAATATCTCAAGATCTGGATTCGAAAATTTTTGAATCGATCATATTCCCCGAGTAATAAATATATTGCAGTTATCTTTCTATCTCAGACGGAGAAGGAAAAAAGAGAATTAAAACATGGCTTTGTGATAAATATGGTTGCAGATTATCGAAGATTAATTTACTTGTGATATCGACAATGAATGGGTTGTTGTTAATCTACTATCGAAGAGTTCGATTATATTTATATGTTATGATAAATGCACCAAGGATAAATAGATAATAGAAGATCTTCTTTTACATCACAATTATTATTATTAAATTATCATCATCACGTAACCATAATTGAATAATTATCGATTCATCAATAATTTTTTTTTTCTCGCGAGATATTTATGTAAGACATTTCGTTTCTCACTTTTTATTTCTCATTCTTTAGAAAGTATTATTATTATTTCGAAGTTTTTTGGTTATCATCAAATTTCTTAAATTATTGATTTTACTCTTCATTTTTCTTCACTTGCGCCGATTTTTGTAAGTTTTCTCTTCTTTTATTTCGCAAGACAATGCGTAGAAGCTTAAACGATTATCCGCGATGATTTTTGACAAGTCTTTATGAAGTAATTATATCAGCACTGTTATAAATGGATATAACCGATAGACCTAACATAGCGAGGAAATATATCTACGTAATTATTTACATCATTCACCAGTACATATTTTGTGAAATAATTAAGTTTTCGTATCAAAGGTAGATAGATTGTAATACCGATACATCATCGATACGTAGGTCAATCTATGTATACACAGCAATCATAGTGAATATTATTATGAAGAAATAAAGAAAAAAATCAGTTAAAAATGGTCTCTGGTTTTCTTCTTGAGTTGTTCTCCTCGAAGGGAAATCGTACAAATTCTTTGTTTGACGACGAAGTGAAGTCAAAAACTCAAACGCATTGCGGCTATAATAAGACTCTGAAGCGCCTAAACACGGCAACCAAACGTACACATCAGTCTCGTGGGTCTCCCGCGAATTGTGGCAGAAAAAGTCGGCGCAGTTCATCTCTACATTACCAACGGTAGGAACAATGTATCGATATTTATCGTCAATCCGCTCGCCGATGTCAAGAGTTGCCCGCGGCTTTTTGAAATGTGATATCGAAGGAAACGTAAAAAAAAATTAATGAAATTGAACAATAAAAACAATTTGAAATAAATTCGAAAGGGATTCTTATCAATACTTTTCATATAATAATATATGGACACTTTGATTTGGTGTTTAAGAGTATTTTATTTTATCCCATAACACAATTTTATCGAAGGAATAACGTGACCGTGACGTTTTGTTGGTTGCCTATCGCGGTTTCTCCACGAGATATACATGACAGCAACGTTTTTTAACTGTGAACATAACGTACGGGACGCGGGCTTCGCCCAAAGAAAGGTGTTGTCTTCATAAGTTCGTAGTTCTTAAGTATCGTTGTAGTCTTCATAAGGTGGCACAACGTGATCGGAAGCTCCCCAACGATACAAGTAGTCAATATGTTTGATCCAGTGATTCGAGCCAAATTTCCCGCGCTTCTGACGCTCCAAATCGGCCTTCTTCTCGCCATCCGCCATCCCAGGATCGCCCGTGTACCAACCCCGAAGCTCACGATTTCGACCCCGTTGAGGCTAGCTTCAACCTGCCATACAAGGACTCGGACTTGAAGACTTTTCAAAATCCGTCGAAATCCCCCATCGAAAATGAATAGTATTGAAAAAGATTATTATAACAATTGATAGGGTAAAAAATTGAATTTTCAAAGGATATCGATGTCTAGTCCTAATTTTAGGCTTCCAATGTTGTATTCAACGTTCATAAATGGTCTGAATACTCCGCTAATCGGCTTTTTTTTATGACCAGAAGAGTGTAGAAAAGTAGAAAAAGGTCATCCGCGTACGCTACACAGTGTCTGGACACGAATTCGCGCATTTTGTACGAGTGATTCAATTTTTCGCGAATCAAAGTCAGCGAACTTGTGACCAGAAGAGTGTAGAAAAGTAGAAAAAGGTCATCCGCGTACGCTACACAGTGTCTGGACACGAATTCGCGCATTTTGTACGAGTGATTCAATTTTTCGCGAATCAAAGTCAGCGAACTTGTGACCAGAAGAGTGTAGAAAAGTAGAAAAAGGTCATCTGCGTACGCTACACAGAGTCTGGACACGAATTCGCGCATTTTGTACGAGTGATTCAATTTTTCGCGAATCAAAGTCAGCGAACTTGTGACCAGAAGAGTGTAGAAAAGTAGAAAAAGGTCATCTGCGTACGCTACACAGAGTCTGGACACGAATTCGCGCATTTTGTACGAGTGATTCAATTTTTCGCGAATCAAAGTCAGCGAACTTGTGACCAGAAGAGTGTAGAAAAGTAGAAAAAGGTCATCTGCGTACGCTACACAGAGTCTGGACACGAATTCGCGCATTTTGTACGAGTGATTCAATTTTTCGCGAATCAAAGTCAGCGAACTTGTGACCAGAAGAGTGTAGAAAAGTAGAAAAAGGTCATCTGCGTACGCTACACAGAGTCTGGACACGAATTCGCGCATTTTGTACGAGTGATTCAATTTTTCGCGAATCAAAGTCCTCGAACTTGTGACCAGAAGAGTGTAGAAAAGTGGGAAAAGGTCATCTGCGTACGCTACACAGAGTCTGGACACGAATTCGCGCATTTTGTACGAGTGATTCAATTTTGCGCGAATCAAAGTCAGCGAATTTGTGACCAGAAGAGTGTAGAAAAGTAGAAAAAGGTCATCTGCGTACGCTACACAGAGTCTGGACACGAATTCGCGCATTTTGTACGAGTGATTCAATTTTTCGCGAATCAAAGTCAGCGAATTTGTGACCAGAAGAGTGTAGAAAAGTAGAAAAAGGTCATCTGCGTACGCTACACAGAGTCTGGACACGAATTCGCGCATTTTGTACGAGTGATTCAATTTTTCGCGAATCAAAGTCAGCGAACTTGTGACCAGAAGAGTGTAGAAAAGTAGAAAAAGGTCATCTGCGTACGCTACACAGAGTCTGGACACGAATTCGCGCATTTTGTACGAGTGATTCAATTTTTCGCGAATCAAAGTCAGCGAACTTGTGACCAGAAGAGTGTAGAAAAGTAGAAAAAGGTCATCTGCGTACGCTACACAGAGTCTGGACACGAATTCGCGCATTTTGTACGAGTGATTCAATTTTTCGCGAATCAAAGTCAGCGAACTTGTGACCAGAAGAGTGTAGAAAAGTAGAAAAAGGTCATCTGCGTACGCTACACAGAGTCTGGACACGAATTCGCGCATTTTGTACGAGTGATTCAATTTTTCGCGAATCAAAGTCAGCGAACTTGTGACCAGAAGAGTGTAGAAAAGTAGAAAAAGGTCATCTGCGTACGCTACACAGAGTCTGGACACGAATTCGCGCATTTTGTACGAGTGATTCAATTTTTCGCGAATCAAAGTCAGCGAACTTGTGACCAGAAGAGTGTAGAAAAGTAGAAAAAGGTCATCTGCGTACGCTACACAGAGTCTGGACACGAATTCGCGCATTTTGTACGAGTGATTCAATTTTTCGCGAATCAAAGTCAGCGAATTTGTGACCAGAAGAGTGTAGAAAAGTAGAAAAAGGTCATCTGCGTACGCTACACAGAGTCTGGACACGAATTCGCGCATTTTGTACGAGTGATTCAATTTTTCGCGAATCAAAGTCAGCGAACTTGTGACCAGAAGAGTGTAGAAAAGTAGAAAAAGGTCATCTGCGTACGCTACACAGAGTCTGGACACGAATTCGCGCATTTTGTACGAGTGATTCAATTTTTCGAGAATCAAAGTCAGCGAACTTGTGACCAGAAGAGTGTAGAAAAGTAGAAAAAGGTCATCTGCGTACGCTACACAGAGTCTGGACACGAATTCGCGCATTTTGTACGAGTGATTCAATTTTTCGCGAATCAAAGTCAGCGAATTTGTGACCAGAAGAGTGTAGAAAAGTAGAAAAAGGTCATCTGCGTA
>JAEUYN010001098.1:0-72431 GCA_018257835.1 Euura lappo
GACTAGAAACTTGTAAGCGGGGCTCGTTGACTGGAAAAGCAGCCAGTTTCACGGTCAGAGGATTGATTTGGAGTGAAAAGGTCACTAGAAACTTGTAAGCGGGGCTCGTTGACTGGAAAAGCAGCCAGTTTCACGGTCAGAGGATCGATTTGGAGTAAAGAATCGGCCCGATGTCGGGTACTGCGATATCAGGCCGGACGCCGAGGTACCAGCTCAAAAATAATTTTCAGACTATCGCCACGGCGCTTTCAGTTGTAGACTATGACTAGAAACTTGTACGCGGGGCTCGTTGACTGGAAAAGCAGCCAGTTTCACAGTCAGAGGATCGATTTGGAGTGAAAAAGTCAGCCCGATGTCGAATTTGCTGTGATATCAGGCCGGACGCCAAGGTATTAGCTGAAAAATAATTTCCAGACTATCGCCACGGCGCTTTCAGTTGTAGACTATGACTAGAAACTTGCTAGCGGGGCTCTTGACTGGAAAAGCAGCCAGTTTCACGGTCAGAGGATCGATTTGGAGTAAAAGTCATCCTGATGTCGAATTTGCTGCGATATCAGGCCGGACGCCGAGGTACCAGCTCAAAAATAATTTTCAGACTATCGCCCCGGCGCTTTCAGTTGTAGACTATGACTAGAAACTTGTTAGCGGGGCTCGTTGACTGGAAAAGCAGCCAGTTTCACAGTCAGAGGATCGATTTGGAGTAAAAAAGTCATCCTGATGTCGAATTTGCTGCGATATCAGACCGGACGCCGAGGTATCAGCTCAAAAATAATTTCCAGACTATCGCCACGGCGCTTTCAGTTGAAGACTACGACTAGAAACTTGTTAGCGGGGCTCTTGACTGGAAAAGCAGCCAGTTTCGCGTTCGGAGGATTGATTTGGAGTGAAAAGGTCACTAGAAACTTGTAAGCGGGGCTCGTTGACTGGAAAAGCAGCCAGTTTCATGGTCAGAGGATACATTTGGAGTAAAAAAGTCAGCCCGATGTCGAATTTGCTGCGATATCAGGCCGGGCGCTGAGGTATCAGCTCAAAAATAATTTCCAGACTATCGCCACAGCGCTTTCAGTTGTAGACTATGACTAGAAACTTGCAGCGGGGCTCGTTGACTGGAAAAGCAGCCAGTTTCACGTTCAGAGGATACATTTGGAGTAAAAAAGTCAGCCCGATGTCGAATTTGCTGCGATATCAGGCCGGACGCCGAGGTACCAGCTCAAAAATAATTTTCAAACTATCGCCACGGCGCTTTCAGTTGTAGACTATGACTAGAAACTTGTTAGCGGGGCTCTTGACTGGAAAAGCAGCCAGTTTCGCGTTCGGAGGATTGATTTGGAGTGAAAAGGTCACTAGAAACTTGTAAGCGGGGCTCGTTGACTGGAAAAGCAGCCAGTTTCACGGTCAGAGGATCGATTTGGAGTAAAAAAGTCAGCCCGATGTCGAATTTGCTGCGATATCAGACCGGACGCCGAGGTATCAGCTCAAAAATAATTTTCAGACTATCGCCACGGCGCTTTCAGTTGTAGACTATCACTAGAAACTTGAAGCGGGGCTCTTGACTGGAAAAGCAGCCAGTTTCGCGTTCGGAGGATTGATTTGGAGTGAAAAGGTCACTAGAAACTTCGAGGAAACTTGTAAGCGGAGCTCTCGACTGGAAAAGCAGCCAGTTTCGCGTTCGGAGAATTGATTTGGAGTGAAAAGGTCACTGAAAACTTGTGAGCGGAGCTCGTTGACTGGAAAAGCGGCCAGTTTCACGTTCGGAGAATTCTTCAAAAATTGGGATAGTACGTAAATCCGGGCGAAATGATTCCTGTGGGCCGAATCGCAATGACTCAGGGACAACGATTGTGGCACGCCTAGGATGCGCGGAATAGGCCATCGACGAAACACCTGTAATAAATAGCACGAGATGCATCGTCGGTTGCCTATTTCGCGCATCCTAGGCGCGGCAGATTAACCCTGGGAACAAATATTATAACTCCTGTATGTAGTACTGCACGTAACATGTCCTGTGAATGATCGGAGGTTTGTTAGGATTGTTGGTTCAATGAAAAAGCAATTACAATGTTGTGTACTTGCAAAAAGTAGTGAAATCTAACACAAAAACATCGTAGATGTAAAAAAATCCGCCAAGTACCCACGCAAAAATGAGCAAAACTTATCGCCAGTCTCTGTCGTGAAATCAAGAAAGAAACCAAGCACCGAGCGTACCCCTTCGATTTCTCAGCAAGTCTACGTCGTCAAGTCGGAGTTTCGTGTGAGGATATCGAAACATCATTCCAAGAGCTACGTACTTGGCGGGCACATTCGGTTGTTTTTTTTCCTGTGTATTTGTTGTTTCATTTTCAAATTGACAATATTCTAACGTATTTTGCGAACCATTTGTCCATTTCAACTGTTGTGCTCCATATTGTTTTTATTCGTCAAATTACCATCAAAAATTGATTGATCGATAGTACACAACTGCTCGCATTTTTATGCTGTGGTTTGGTTGTTTGTCTGATAATAGTTCTTTCAAGCTGTGAATAGTAATTTTTAGTATCGGTACCTTGTGGCTGATGGATGTATCGAAGTGCTACGCTTCCGGTCGGTGGACATACATGTCATGAATCTTACGCTGACTGGCTTATTTCCGATTGAGAGATGACATTGCTTATATTCATACTGAATAATAATTCATCTTTCGGTCTTGAAGGATGAATTTGTCGCATTACTTGAAAGATTAGCGCGTGCGAGTTGACGTTCGTGCTTGCGACCGGGCGCCTGAAGGAGCCCGCTCTACAGCACTTCCGTCAACTCGCACGCGCTAATCTTGTCGTACTAATACATGATTACGAATGTTTATGCTTCAACAGCTAATGAATAACGCAATATTTTCGGTAGAATACGAGAATGGCGTGATACGCGGTTAATTGGTTTTTGAGTACTGTAATCGATCCTTCTTCTGCGTGTACATAATGTAAAGATTTCATATTCATGTTTATATGGAACAGTCATATTCTACACTAGTTACAGCATTCACGTGTATCCGTTGCTGTGAGTTTTAGGTTCATATTGAAGTAACAAGGTGGGGTTTACTTGATTCGACCGTATTGGAAGCGGATGCGTTTATTTCCCCACTATGGACTACATACTCAAGTTTCACGGTAAGTTACCAATCATAGGAGAACTTACTCTAGACAGGTTATTGGCTTCATAAGTACCGCGAGTATAACCCTGTATACTGGCCACTAAGTGCGCCTGAAGCGGGCAACCGTATGTACGGCACGTGCTAATTCTGACCTGGCCCCGTATGGACACTTTCGGATTGGACACGGGTCCCATTGGACACGTGTCCAATAATTTTTTTTATCGGACACGGAATTATTGGACACGTCCCGATTGGACACCAAAGTTTTCGGACACGTCGCGATTGGACACGAGCTAAATATCGATCCACGAAAGTCCCTTTCGGACACGTCATCATCGGACACCAAATTTTTCGGACACGTTGCTATCGGACACCAAATTTTTCGGACACGGCGTTTTTTGGACACGTGTTTTTCGTGGACCGGGCTTTCCGGAGACGTGCGTGTTTCACAACGGAAACTTTCACGGTGTGTAAGTGACCCATACAACGCATTTGTATAAAGTGCGCAGAAAAATATTGTTTCAAAATTGAAAATTATGATGTACGTGGTGTGTGAATTAAGACTCAAGGGTTATGCGGTACGAACAGAAGATCCTGTTTTCAAAAATGAGGTGAGTATTCAAGTAAGTTCAGTTTCAAATAAATATTTTATTCGTTTTCCGTCACAAGTGGATGCGTAATATGCATGCCAACAAATGGAACTTTTTTCAGGCTATGAACCAGTTGGTAGTACATACATTCAAACTTAAAATAAATCACAGCCGTTTAGTGGCTCGTCGTAATACCACGTTGGCCCGAATATAAGCCAACCCTCCGCAAGTACGAGTGCAGGCTGATTTTTAGGGTGGTTTCATCAGCAGAAAAACCTAGACTTATATCCAGGCCAATATGATATTCAACGGTTCTATATCAATCGAAAGATCAATATTCTAGGAATTGTGAGTTAAATATAATAGACTCGTATTGAATTTAAATTTTATGCCTATCTCGTAGGAACTGTAAGGTAAATATAATAGACTTGTATCAAATCTTATGCCTATCCAGTAGGAACTGTAAGTTAAATATTATAGATTTTTTATAGATCCAAATATGTTGGAGAGAATAGAAAATAAAAGTACAACGTTGAATTACATTTCGTAGCTCTTTTTCATGCCGAACTTGTGCTTATTAAAAAAAACTCGGAGCATATTATAAAAAATTAACCTGTCCACAGGTACCAAAATTAACACTTACTGGCTACTTGTGAGTATCGAGCCTTTCCTTTAGCCGTAAAATTGAGTGCTCGCAATGAAAATCGAAAAATAAAACAGTTGAGTAATTCTAAACATTTCTTGAATGGATTTTTTGGGTATGCATCAAACCATTTCACCCCAAGGAAGTCATTGTTAACAGGTCATAATCTCAGTTTCAATCAAGATTGAATTTTGGAAATATTCTTCATGATTTCCGGCTCTCCCTATGTGTCTCTTTATCATCACCCACTATTGAAATCAGAAACTAGATGGGTAGATCAAAGTTTCTTCCGAATTCGTGACATGCTGCCAGTAAAGCATCGTCTGAAAACAAACAGAATCGAAGTCAAGAATGTAAAATCATGTGGATAACAAAGAAGCAAGAATGGAATAAAAATTTAGTAATCCTATACCGTCAACAAAGAGCTGGTAAACATCCTCGGCAGCAGGTGGACAATCTTCTGGGATTCCTGGAAAATAGCAAATAGATCATTTACAATCAGAACGATATCTCGGCTTGCGCAGTCAATCAATTATTGAAAAGGTCCTTATACGACGTACGGTCATCTTCATCCCTGAGCGAGCGCAAAAGTTCTGCACATTCCTCTGCCAAGATTTCGTGGCGTCTTTTCGTTGCCGGGGAATATACCCTGCCTGGAGGTCCACGACTGGTCGAGGCTTGAGCCTGTTCCACCTCACAATCATCGTTACGAGCAGGTTCCATCGCAGCCTCTGGGTTGTCGTGAGCATTTCCGATAGGGACAGCAGGCTGGGATCTTGATCGTCCGCGACCTCTCCCTTGGTTTCGCCCACGGCCACGTCGAGCTCTGACACTGAGCTGTTGCAAACGCAAATTCGCACTAGCACCTGGATTGTCGCCACCACCTGGCTCCATTCGTTGATACACAGCTTCAAAGACGTACGGAAAACAATTCGATATTGTATTATCGGCAAGAACGAATGAATGAAGGAGCGAGAGAAATAACAAGGTAGGCTAAATCTGATTCTTACGGTCTCGTATCTGAGCATCCAATGCCTCCGGAGCAACCAGATCGATGTTGACATTATCATCTGCGAAAAGTGAATCACGACGAGTTACTAGGGTCCGAACAGTCTGCCTACAGTGTTAGACGGAAGTGGGCTTACCAAGTGGCTCTAGAGTTGCGTCGTACTGGATCTGACGATAATACCTCCCGAAGCTCTGGAGAAAATCTCGAAGTGGCAGCCTGAAATCCACAATTTTGTATTAACTTTGGATACACTTTATAAAAATCTCCTCCACGCATGGCGGTGTTGTCACCTTCCGGTCTTGAGGTCCATTTGTGCAATGGCGATTTTCTGGTCCCGCTCACGATCCAGTCGGGGTCGGACTGGATGAACTGAAGTTCCAGTACGTAGACGTCCAAGAATGATCTGCTGGTCGATCATCATTTTCTGAAGGTTGTCTACAGGAAACAG
The DNA here is from genome assembly GCA_018257835.1 of Euura lappo. Lineage (NCBI taxonomy): Eukaryota > Metazoa > Arthropoda > Insecta > Hymenoptera > Tenthredinidae > Euura > Euura lappo. Next base: position 5,815 of record JAEUYN010001098.1, read on the forward strand.
TAAAGTGTTCATGTGGTGAGCAGAAACATGAAGAAATAGTGCCTACCTACAGGCTTCCCCACAAGAGATTTTCTTGTATTTTGATTGAAATACGTGAATTTGTCCAGCTGAGCTAAACGTCATAGAAGATATTCCATCTTTTTAGATTCAAATTCAGAAGTAACATGTTGACAATATTGATTCTACAGCTCTGAATACGGACGTCGTCATGTAGATCGATAAAGCTGTATGTGTGTGTAGGCGGCTCATGGCTGTATCATAAAAACTCGCGGCAGGGTCTTTTCCCTATCATTTTTTCTCTCAAATATTGAGCCAACAGTATGTGTGATTCATACATTTTGACGAGTAATAATCACATCCCTCATTCACATTTGGTATCATAGGTCGCAATATGATACCGAACATGAATTAAGGAAATGTTTTACGAGATGGAGAAATTAAAAGAAAAATTATCAATAATCACTCGTTCGCTAAGTGGCACATCCGATCGAATATACTTACGTAAAATGTCGTTTAGTGGATGAATGTCAGACAAAACTTTTTCAATTGATCGCACGTAATTGGATAATTGAAAGAAAATCATCATACGAGTCTATATGCAACGGTTACAGGAAAACTCTGCTTCCAGGAGATAGAATTGTCGACTAACTTTCCGAATCTCCGTGTAACTCACATGAGATTGAACATTTCAAGTTAGATTTGACGAACTTGACAAGGCAGCCTGTACCTACTTGTGTGGCAAAAAAAGTTTCCAACTTACTCAAAAAAATCCACACGTTTGGGTGAACTCCGCCCAACTTCCGTGGAACTGTGCTGTGGAAACTTTCAACTAAATTGTTGGTTCTCATTGGACATCCATAAACACTGACACTCTCTTTCAGTGGCAACCATGTCGTTCGTAAATAGGCCACAAACATCTGAATTTGCGGATGATCAGTACTCATTGGATCAGCTACCTGTTGAATTAAATCGAGGCAGTTTTTGAAGTCTTCATGTGGTACGAGTGGTAGGGACATGGCCATTGACAAAAGATCCCCTGGAGCAGAAGCAAGCCCCAATTGACCCCATTTACGCAACACGGCCTGAGAATGAAAAGGGCATTAGATATCTCTGTCCCTTACGGTGAGTTGCTGTATATGCTGCTACATCTGTACCTGATTGAAGTGGAACCAGCAGCCATGAATTTTTGCCTGTGGAAATTGTGCTTTAAGTGCTGATACTGCTGCTCTCTCATAATCGCTCATGACAAACTTCAGATTAGTGAACAATCCAGGTGCCAACTCCACGATTCGTTTCCAAATGGCACGGTACAGAGCAGTTGTGCGCGCTTGACACAGAACAAACACTGTCGCAATTCTCTGATAAAAAATTTCAAATGGTAGTATAAGAGTAACAAGTGCCAATAGTGATAAACCGTTTTCGATTTGAAACATTCTCATGTGAAACCTGAGTAGTAAAACTTACAGTGTCCTTGAACCGCGTGTGAATTGAATACAATTGGGCCACTGGAGGTACACGGGGGGTGACCTATATAATAATTCAGAGATCATGTGAATCGAGTAACATGATACAATTCTGCGAAAGTTGAAGTAAATCAGTATTGGAATTAAAATACAAATTTGCCCAAGCAAAAATTAAAGGCATAGAGTGGACTGGCGTTTCTCAAGCCGCTGAAGAAATTTTTCCATGTCTAGGAAATTTGCATGCGCTGAATAACTTGGCACAAGAGCACTCACCGAGAAAGTGCCGTCGACATAAACTTCCTCTGATGCGTTAAGCAGCTCTAGAAGATAGTCGCTGGTAAAGATCAGTGCCACAGTTTCGTCATCTGCAACAACGTGACCTCTGAAAGTCGCAACGGTTGCTGGATCTTGCTGTTCGAGCTGTCCGCTCAATTCTACCAAAGTATTGGGTAGTGCCGGTCTCGTCTTGCTTCGTGCTTTATCTAATCGTGTCTTTAACTTCTTAAAAGACAGCTCATTAGCAGCTAGTGGATTGCTAATTGTGAGAAACAAAATTGGTTTTAACACGAACAAGCGATAAGTAAGATAAACGTTGAGCCAGATCTTTCTCACCCTCGACAAACATCAGTGAATATCTCCAATATTGGTGTAACAGTGTCTCTCGCTCGTTGAAGCATTTGTTGAATCAACCGACTCTGTTGGACAACTAACGGCGTAGCCGGATGATTGTGTACCCCTGACACAGTCACTATCTGTGCATCATCTTCTTCTGCGACAGCTTTACACTGCAGTACCCTTCGTCGAGAACATCTGTATACTTGTGTTTCATAGCGATCATCGAAATTATAAGTGTAATCCTGATAAGCATACAGGAAACTATTTTCATATTTTCCAGGTATTTGTTCCATCTGTAACAAACCACAAACGGATGTAGAATCAATGTAATGTTGAGTCCCAGCAGGTGGACAAGGCACGTCAAGTCGAGGCGACGCTTGGACAAGACGTAGAGAACAAAGTAATTCCAAAATGCCTGCGAGCTATAACATATACCTATAATCACATCGGCTCAACGCGTGACCATTAGGGTGGTCGTTACTCGGGGTCAAAATTGATTTTACCCTTTCCGCCCCCCTAAATCGGTTCGAAATACGTGAAAAGTAACACTGTAATTTTTTCAGATTAAAGAATAAATGTTTAACCCTTGACCATGGGGCTTGAAGTTTTCCATTTGAAATACATGGGGGTTTTCCGCGTTTGCAGTCATTATTTTACTGTGGGCCTGAATATGTTTGTAAAATCTTGAAATTTTCAGAAATTAGTTTACAAGCATGCTGCTACATGGAAAAAATTACCCAAAACCCTACCCTCAAAATGTTGTATAACATCACCATAATAATAATGATTTTTCAGGAAGGGAAGATATCGATCAAGTCGAGTCAAAATTTTGACTCGACTCGATCGATATCTTCCCTTCCTAATCAACGATGTCGAGTGATCACGTCAACCTTCCAAATAATGATTTTAAAAAAAATTTTTTTTTCCTTGTTTTTTTATAAATGTATTCAAAATAGAATAATTTCCTAAACGAGTTACAAATTGTTAAGTATTTTCTCCTTTTTGCGTCTGGATTATGTTTCGAGATAGGGTAGGGTTTTGGGAAATTTTTTCCATGTAGCAGCATGCTTGTAAACTAATTTCTGAAAATTTCAAGACCAGAAGCCCACAGTAAAATAGTGACTGCAAACGCAGGAAAACCCCATGTATTTTAAATGGAAAACTTCAACCCCCGTGGCCAAGGGTTAAACTTTTTTTTAATCTGGAAGAATTACAGCGTTACTTTTTACGTATTTCGAACCGATTTAGGGGGCGGAAAGGGTAAAATTAATTTTGACCCCAAATAACGACCACCCTAGTGACCATGTACGTACCTTTTTTTTATCCATTTCATCTGTCTTCGTTATCCTTATGCTGAGAGAGATATACTCTATGGAACGTTCTAATATTACGTAATATTTTTTTGAGCTAATTCAGACTCCTTTCCCCCCCCCAAGGTAATAAACCGTAACAATTAAGCCCCCCCCCCCTCCCCGCCATTATTACATACTATTATTCCAGTCACATTAATGCATGAAATTGTCAATCAGGAACTTTTTTTCACTTTACGATTCTGTTAAATTTTGGTATTCCACAATTCTCTAGTTTTCAGTATTTTGAAATGGAGTAATATATTTGGCGACTGATGCCCCCCTTCCCTCTACTAATGTTCGATAATATTTGAATGCTGCCCTATCGCCTCCTGGGTTCAGCAACTTGAACATTTATACAGTCGCGTTAATAATGAATCTTCATAGAGTGATCTCTATCAGTGCTTCAATGAGATGTCCGAAAGTTTTGACGAGATTTGAACCAGCGCGACGAATCATTCCGACTGGTTGCAACCGCGCGTGCGCGTCTCTAGATGCTAGCTGCTTGTAACCTGCTTGTAATGAATTAATGATAATCCGGGTCAGTGGCGTAAGTACGCGCGATTTGGAGAAAAAAGCGGATGAGGCGCATGCTGGGTTCATCATTCTTCGAAAATCAGAGAAACTGTTTGGGCACCCTGATCAACTTGATGTTTTTTGTTTTTTTTCTACATTTTCAGCGGTAAATGTTTGAGCGCATCGCTTTGTCAAGTTTGTAGGTTATAGCGAAGCCGTCGAGCTCGGATCTCTGCCGTAAACAATAATATGGTACCGGTACTCGAATTCATCCTTCTCAAATCGTCCTCTATTTACGGCTCATCGTCAATCCCATTCTTGAATATGTAATTTCAATTTTATGAACAAATATGATACATTCTAGGCCTGCTTACCTTGTGCTGTTTTTTTTTTCTTCGATTCTGATTCCGCGACAACGTCGACACGTCCGGCCTTGTCCGGGGTGCCGGTAGAAAAGAAGGAATTTCATAGAACATTGGTTATGTAAACAGTAGATAGTTTATTGCCGCCCTAATTGCGGTATAGTTTTTCAGTTCAGCGTCTTTGCTATATATAGATATACTTTAATATGCGTGACGTCACAACGTCGTTTATTTGCAATGCAAACCCCTATCTGTAGCGGGGGCGCTCTAAGACAAGATGTCTCGCAAACTACACTTACGACCCTGCTATCACCGCAATTAGGGCGGCAATAAACTATCTACTGTTTACATAACCAATGTTCTATGAAATTCCTTCTCTTCTACCGGCACCCCGGACAAGGCCGGACGTGTGGACGTTGTCGCGGAATCAGAATCGAAGAGAAAAAAACAGCACAAGGTAAGCAGGGCTAGAATGTATCATATTGATCTGAGATCATCTTCGCGTGAAGCTCGGAAAATTATAAACATTTCGATCGATCATGATCGTAAACTCGATCCAACCCGAAAGGTGACTAATTGCAATTAAACTCGTCATGACTCATGGCAAGCGCGTCTCTCCGTTGCAGGCTTCGTCTTGCCACTTTCTTTTGTTATCCTCAATAATCATTAAGTCGATCAATAATGAAATGTGTGCGACAAAAAGTTAGAGGTAGCCATTTTCGACTATAGCGGTTGGCGTCGCCCTGCGTCTACGTAATCGTAAAGGACGCCGGGGTTCAAAATTGAAATTACATATTCAAGAATGGGATTGACGATAAGCCGTAAATAGAGGACGATTTGAGAAGGATGAATTCGAGTACCGGTACCATATTATTGTTTACGGCAGAGATCCGAGCTCGACGGCTTCGCTATAACCTACAAACTTGATAAAGCGATGCGCTCAAACATTTACCGCTGAAAATGTAGAAAAAAAAACAAAAAACATCAAGTTGATCAGGGTGCCCAAACAGTTTCTCTGATTTTTGAAGAATGATGAACCCAGCATGCGCCTAATCCGCTTTTTTCTCCAAATCGCGCGTACTTACGCCACTGACCCGGGTTATCATTAATTCATTACAAGCAGGTGCAAGCAGGTTACAAGCAGCTAGCATCTAGAGACGCGCACGCGCGGTTGCAACCAGTCGGAATGATTCGACGCGCTGGTTCAAATCTCGTCAAAACTTTCGGACATCTCATTGAGTGCGTTCGTAAAGTCTACTTTGTCCGCGGTCCGCGTTAGCGATTGGTTCATTCTGTTCAACTCGATGTCGCGATTGGTTACCATGCTATGGTCCGCGGACTGAGTAGACTTTACGAACGCACTCATTGAAGCACTGATAGAGATCACTCTATGAAGATTCATTATTAACGCGACTGTAATGTTCAAGTTGCTGAACCCAGGAGGCGATAGGGCAGCATTCAAATATTATCGAACATTAGTAGAGGGAAGGGGGGCATCAGTCGCCAAATATATTACTCCATTTCAAAATACTGAAAACTAGAGAATTGTGGAATACCAAAATTTAACAGAATCGTAAAGTGAAAAAAAGTTCCTGATTGACAATTTCATGCATTAATGTGACTGGAATAATAGTATGTAATAATGGCGGGGAGGGGGGGGGGGCTTAATTGTTACGGTTTATTACCTTGGGGGGGGGAAAGGAGTCTGAATTAGCTCAAAAAAATATTACGTAATATTAGAACGTTCCATAGAGTATATCTCTCTCAGCATAAGGATAACGAAGACAGATGAAATGGATAAAAAAAAGGTACGTACATGGTCACTAGGGTGGTCGTTATTTGGGGTCAAAATTAATTTTACCCTTTCCGCCCCCTAAATCGGTTCGAAATACGTAAAAAGTAACGCTGTAATTCTTCCAGATTAAAAAAAAAGTTTAACCCTTGGCCACGGGGGTTGAAGTTTTCCATTTAAAATACATGGGGTTTTCCTGCGTTTGCAGTCACTATTTTACTGTGGGCTTCTGGTCTTGAAATTTTCAGAAATTAGTTTACAAGCATGCTGCTACATGGAAAAAATTTCCCAAAACCCTACCCTATCTCGAAACATAATCCAGACGCAAAAAGGAGAAAATACTTAACAATTTGTAACTCGTTTAGGAAATTATTCTATTTTGAATACATTTATAAAAAAACAAGGAAAAAAAAATTTTTTTAAAAATCATTATTTGGAAGGTTGACGTGATCACTCGACATCGTTGATTAGGAAGGGAAGATATCGATCGAGTCGAGTCAAAATTTTGACTCGACTTGATCGATATCTTCCCTTCCTGAAAAATCATTATTATTATGGTGATGTTATACAACATTTTGAGGGTAGGGTTTTGGGTAATTTTTTCCATGTAGCAGCATGCTTGTAAACTAATTTCTGAAAATTTCAAGATTTTACAAACATATTCAGGCCCACAGTAAAATAATGACTGCAAACGCGGAAAACCCCCATGTATTTCAAATGGAAAACTTCAAGCCCCATGGTCAAGGGTTAAACATTTATTCTTTAATCTGAAAAAATTACAGTGTTACTTTTCACGTATTTCGAACCGATTTAGGGGGGCGGAAAGGGTAAAATCAATTTTGACCCCGAGTAACGACCACCCTAATGGTCACGCGTTGAGCCGATGTGATTATAGGTATATGTTATAGCTCGCAGGCATTTTGGAATTACTTTGTTCTCTACGTCTTGTCCAAGCGTCGCCTCGACTTGACGTGCCTTGTCCACCTGCTGGGACTCAACATTACATTGATTCTACATCCGTTTGTGGTTTGTTACAGATGGAACAAATACCTGGAAAATTTGAAAATAGTTTCCTGTATGCTTATCAGGATTACACTTATAACTTGGATGATCGTTACGGAACACCAGTATACAGATGTTCACAAAGAAGAGTATTGCAGTGCAAGGCTGTTACAAAAGTAGATGAGGATACAAAGACAGTGACTGTGTCGAAGGTGCACAATCATCCATCTCAGCCGTTAGTTGTACAACAGAGCCGTTTGATACAGCAAATGCTTCTTCTTGCCAAACAAACGCTTATACCAACCCAGGACATCTTCAATGATGTGTGTCGAGGGTGAGAAATATCTTGCTCAATACTTATCTTACTTGTTGGTTGTTTGCATCACAATATATATTTCTGATCAGAGATCGAGCAGCTGCTAGTCATCTCTCTTATACGAAGATAAGAACGCGAATGGAATCTGCCCGAGCAGAAACAAGACCATTACTGCCACATACATTGGTGGAATTGAGCGGACAGCTCCGACAGCAAGATCCAACAACCGTTGCGACTTTCAGAGGTCACGTTGTTGCAGATGACGAAACTGTGGCACTGATCTTTACCAGCGACTATCTTCTAGAGCTGCTTAACGCATCAGAGGAAGTTTATGTCGACGGCACTTTCTCGGTGAGTGCTCTTGTGCCAAGTTATTCAGTGCATGCAAATTTCCTAGACATGGAAAAATTTCTTCAGCGGCTTGAGAAACGCCAGTCCACTCTATGCCTTTAATTTTTGCTTGGGCAAATTTGTATTTTAACTCCAATATTGATTTACTTCAACTTTCGCAAAATTGTATCATGTTACTCGATTCACATGATCTCTGAATTATTGTATAGGTCACACCCCGTGTACCTCCAGTGGCCCAATTGTATTCAATTCACACGCGGTTCAAAGACACTGTAAGTTTTACTACTCAGGTTTCACATGAGAATGTTCCAAATCGAAAACGGCTTATCACCATTGGCACTTGTTATACTCTTATACTACCATTTGAAATTTTTTATCAGGGAATTGCGTCAGTGTTTGTTCTGTGTCAAGCGCGTACAACTGCCCTATACCGTGCCATTTGGAAACGAATCGTAGAGTTGGCACCTGGATTGTCCACCAATCTGAAGTTCATCATGAGCGATTACGAGCAGGCTGCTGTATCAGCAATGCGACGTCAATTTCCACGGGCAAAGATCCATGGTTGTTGGTTTCACTTCAATCAGGTACAACTGTTACTGGCACAAAACCAAGTCTTGTTTTGTGAAAAGATATCTCTATCATCCTCTTCATTTGCAGGCTGTGCTACGAAAATGGAGACAGTTGGGGCTTCACCATGTACCAAGAAACATATTGTCAGTTGCCATGTCTCTACCTCTCGTACCGCATGAAAATTTCTGGGATGGCCTCGTTCTAATCAGGGAAATGGCTGATGAAATAAACACCGATCACCCTCAAATTCAGAAGTTCGTTACGTATTTACAGAAGACTTGGTATCCTCTTAGAAAAACCGTCAGTACTAACGGTTGTCCACTGCGAACCAATAATTTGGTCGAAGGTTTCCATAGCTCTGTTCCGCGGAAGTTGGGTGGAGTGCACCCAAACGTCTGGATTTTTTTAGGTAAGCCATAGCCTTGGAAAATGACCTAAAAAAGATTCAAATCGTGTACAAGTGCCAAGTACATATGAGGCATTCCATGCCACCTCGACCAATGATTTTCCCTCACGATTTTTGATCTGTTTCATAATTTTTTCTATGATCACCCTCGCTTTCAGAAGCACTTTGAAATTCTTTTCAGTTTTTTTCCAATAACCGTTAATTTTTTACGCATTTTCAAAACCCCAAACAGTTAGACATTTTTGAAAATTCTGAAGAAGTCTCATAAATCCTTCGGTTCGACACAATCATTTTGGACTACATATATTAAATAGTGGAACAGATTTTTGTTACATTTTTTTGCATATTTAGGAAAAACTTATTTGATAAATATACTCCTATCGGCTCTAAGAAGTTTCTGAGAATGAATTACTTGTATTTTTACCAAGTGATTCGTACTAAAAAAACTTTTCGGAGCGGATAGGACTATACTGATGAGATAATTTTTTTTGAAATTTGAAAAAAATATATATGACAAATTGGGCCCACTTCCGAATCGAGCCCAATACAATAAAAATACAAGTGATTCGTGCTAAAAAACTTTTTGGAAACGATAAGACCATATTTATCGAATAAATTTTCCTTAAAAATGCCAAAAAAATATAACAAAAATTGGTTTCACTTTTTAATATAGTCCGAAATGATCGTGTTAAACCAGAGGATTTTTGAGAATTTTGTCGGAATTTCCAAAAATGTCTATCTGCTTGGAGTTTTGAAGATGCGTAAAAAATTAACGGTTATTGAGAAAAATCTGAAAAATTTCAAAGTGCTTTTGAAAGTAAGGGTAACCATAGGAAAAATTACGGAACAGATCAGAAATGGTAAGGGAAAATCATTGGTCGAGTTGGCATGGAATTCCTCACATGCATGTACAATGAAAATTGAGATTTTATAGAATTCATATCAAGAGACTCGGTAGAGTCTCGCGCCAAGAACATAAAAAAGCAAGTTTGGTTTTAACGCTGCGTGAGACTCGGCGGACCGAGTCTCTTTACCCGAATGGGAGCTCTTTCATATTAAATATCTTTGGGTTAGTCTGCTTCCTCACTTAATAGGTTCCTGTTAATGTGTGGGTTCAAAAATCTAGAATGACTAAATGTATCGGAAAACCGTTAAAAAAAGTTTCAAACAAAGAATTTAACCACAAAAATCGGTTACTGACAGAGAATTCACTCAGGTCCTCATGTGACATTTTTATATAATGATTTTCCACGATGACCTGCTAACAATGAGTACCACTTTGAGAATTATGTATTTGAAAAGGAATATTCTATATGTATATTTGAGTCAGCTCTTGGTGGATTTACACGAGTGAAGTCGAGGTTAAATCAAAGTCAAAATATTGTATAAGGTATTGAAACTGGATATGTTGCCGATCGAGACAAAGTAAGGGTTCACATTAATCATGTATAATATATTATATATACCCCCGTAGAGCTTGCATTCCGGTAATGAGACTTTGTCCAAGTCTCTCTCCGCATTTTAGAAACTTTTTTTAAAAGTACTTGAGGTGAGATTGATTTCTCTTTCAATATCTGCGAGGTGGTAACAGTCGTCCTTATTTTCCAACTTAATACGTCGTTAATTGCCTGTGTCCTGCAGAAAATCTTGAAGCAATGATGATTGATCAAGAAATCAGTCTTGACCGTCTACGCACTGGAGAGCCGGTTCGTCGAGCACGACCTCGAATCAATCGTGAGCGGGACCAGAAAATCGCCATTGCACAAATGGACCTCAAGACCGGAAGGTGACAACACCGCCATGCGTGGAGGAGATTTTTATAAAGTGTATCCAAAGTTAATACAAAATTGTGGATTTCAGGCTGCCACTTCGAGATTTTCTCCAGAGCTTCGGGAGGTATTATCGTCAGATCCAGTACGACGCAACTCTAGAGCCACTTGGTAAGCCCACTTCCGTCTAACACTGTAGGAAGACTGTTCGGACCCTAGTAACTCGTCGTGATTCACTTTTCGCAGATGATAATGTCAACATCGATCTGGTTGCTCCGGAGGCATTGGATGCTCAGATACGAGACCGTAAGAATCAGATTTAGCCTACCTTGTTATTTCTCTCGCTCCTTCATTCATTCGTTCTTGCCGATAATACAATATCGAATTGTTTTCCGTACGTCTTTGAAGCTGTGTATCAACGAATGGAGCCAGGTGGTGGCGACAATCCAGGTGCTAGTGCGAATTTGCGTTTGCAACAGCTCAGTGTCAGAGCTCGACGTGGCCGTGGGCGAAACCAAGGGAGAGGTCGCGGACGATCAAGATCCCAGCCTGCTGTCCCTATCGGAAATGCTCACGACAACCCAGAGGCTGCGATGGAACCTGCTCGTAACGATGATTGTGAGGTGGAACAGGCTCAAGCCTCGACCAGTCGTGGACCTCCAGGCAGGGTATATTCCCCGGCAACGAAAAGACGCCACGAAATCTTGGCAGAGGAATGTGCAGAACTTTTGCGCTCGCTCAGGGATGAAGATGACCGTACGTCGTATAAGGACCTTTTCAATAATTGATTGACTGCGCAAGCCGAGATATCGTTCTGATTGTAAATGATCTATCTGCTATTTTCCAGGAATCCCAGAAGATTGTCCACCTGCTGCCGAGGATGTTTACCAGCTCTTTGTTGACGGTATAGGATTACTAAATTTTTATTCCATTCTTGTTTCTTTGTTATCCACATGATTTTACATTCTTGACTTCGATTCTGTTTGTTTTCAGACGATGCTTTACTGGCAGCATGTCACGAATTCGGAAGAAACTTTGATCTACCCATCTAGTTTCTGATTTCAATAGTGGGTGATGATAAAGAGACACATAGGGAGAGCCGGAAATCATGAAGAATATTTCCAAAATTCAATCTTGATTGAAACTGAGATTATGACCTGTTAACAATGACTTCCTTGGGGTGAAATGGTTTGATGCATACCCAAAAAATCCATTCAAGAAATGTTTAGAATTACTCAACTGTTTTATTTTTCGATTTTCATTGCGAGCACTCAATTTTACGGCTAAAGGAAAGGCTCGATACTCACAAGTAGCCAGTAAGTGTTAATTTTGGTACCTGTGGACAGGTTAATTTTTTATAATATGCTCCGAGTTTTTTTTAATAAGCACAAGTTCGGCATGAAAAAGAGCTACGAAATGTAATTCAACGTTGTACTTTTATTTTCTATTCTCTCCAACATATTTGGATCTATAAAAAATCTATAATATTTAACTTACAGTTCCTACTGGATAGGCATAAGATTTGATACAAGTCTATTATATTTACCTTACAGTTCCTACGAGATAGGCATAAAATTTAAATTCAATACGAGTCTATTATATTTAACTCACAATTCCTAGAATATTGATCTTTCGATTGATATAGAACCGTTGAATATCATATTGGCCTGGATATAAGTCTAGGTTTTTCTGCTGATGAAACCACCCTAAAAATCAGCCTGCACTCGTACTTGCGGAGGGTTGGCTTATATTCGGGCCAACGTGGTATTACGACGAGCCACTAAACGGCTGTGATTTATTTTAAGTTTGAATGTATGTACTACCAACTGGTTCATAGCCTGAAAAAAGTTCCATTTGTTGGCATGCATATTACGCATCCACTTGTGACGGAAAACGAATAAAATATTTATTTGAAACTGAACTTACTTGAATACTCACCTCATTTTTGAAAACAGGATCTTCTGTTCGTACCGCATAACCCTTGAGTCTTAATTCACACACCACGTACATCATAATTTTCAATTTTGAAACAATATTTTTCTGCGCACTTTATACAAATGCGTTGTATGGGTCACTTACACACCGTGAAAGTTTCCGTTGTGAAACACGCACGTCTCCGGAAAGCCCGGTCCACGAAAAACACGTGTCCAAAAAACGCCGTGTCCGAAAAATTTGGTGTCCGATAGCAACGTGTCCGAAAAATTTGGTGTCCGATGATGACGTGTCCGAAAGGGACTTTCGTGGATCGATATTTAGCTCGTGTCCAATCGCGACGTGTCCGAAAACTTTGGTGTCCAATCGGGACGTGTCCAATAATTCCGTGTCCGATAAAAAAAATTATTGGACACGTGTCCAATGGGACCCGTGTCCAATCCGAAAGTGTCCATACGGGGCCAGGTCAGAATTAGCACGTGCCGTACATACGGTTGCCCGCTTCAGGCGCACTTAGTGGCCAGTATACAGGGTTATACTCGCGGTACTTATGAAGCCAATAACCTGTCTAGAGTAAGTTCTCCTATGATTGGTAACTTACCGTGAAACTTGAGTATGTAGTCCATAGTGGGGAAATAAACGCATCCGCTTCCAATACGGTCGAATCAAGTAAACCCCACCTTGTTACTTCAATATGAACCTAAAACTCACAGCAACGGATACACGTGAATGCTGTAACTAGTGTAGAATATGACTGTTCCATATAAACATGAATATGAAATCTGTACATTATGTACACGCAGAAGAAGGATCGATTACAGTACTCAAAAACCAATTAACCGCGTATCACGCCATTCTCGTATTCTACCGAAAATATTGCGTTATTCATTAGCTGTTGAAGCATAAACATTCGTAATCATGTATTAGTACGACAAGATTAGCGCGTGCGAGTTGACGGAAGTGCTGTAGAGCGGGCTCCTTCAGGCGCCCGGTCGCAAGCACGAACGTCAACTCGCACGCGCTAATCTTTCAAGTAATGCGACAAATTCATCCTTCAAGACCGAAAGATGAATTATTATTCAGTATGAATATAAGCAATGTCATCTCTCAATCGGAAATAAGCCAGTCAGCGTAAGATTCATGACATGTATGTCCACCGACCGGAAGCGTAGCACTTCGATACATCCATCAGCCACAAGGTACCGATACTAAAAATTACTATTCACAGCTTGAAAGAACTATTATCAGACAAACAACCAAACCACAGCATAAAAATGCGAGTAGTTGTGTACTATCGATCAATCAATTTTTGATGGTAATTTGACGAATAAAAACAATATGGAGCACAACAGTTGAAATGGACAAATGGTTCGCAAAATACGTTAGAATATTGTCAATTTGAAAATGAAACAACAAATACACAGGAAAAAAAACAACCGAATGTGCCCGCCAAGTACGTAGCTCTTGGAATGATGTTTCGATATCCTCACACGAAACTCCGACTTGACGACGTAGACTTGCTGAGAAATCGAAGGGGTACGCTCGGTGCTTGGTTTCTTTCTTGATTTCACGACAGAGACTGGCGATAAGTTTTGCTCATTTTTGCGTGGGTACTTGGCGGCTTTTTTTACATCTACGATGTTTTTGTGTTAGATATAGCTTCACCACGTAAAATCTTCGCTAAATTTTGTAACAGATCAGGCCACATAACTTCTGCCGCTGTAAGAGTGATGAAAAAAGTGGGCTTGCCGAGTTGACGCAACATAGCATGCACGTCACGCTTTCGTTCCTCCATATATGCAGGCATTGTGTTCATAGTTTTCGTGAACGCTAAATTTTTTTCTGTAAATTCTGAAATAAATTTTTTATCAAGCAACTGTGCAGCTGTAATGGGTTTGTGACTGTCGTAAGTTGTACGTTTGAACGCCGTGGTTAAACTTTCGCTCATGCGTAGACGCAGCACTTTCATCAACATATATAATAAGCGGCCAGGACGAACACCACGACGATCGCTGCGTCTTATTTCGCTGCTGGCAATTTCGAATGCCTTTGGTGGTTTACGGTTCACAAACGTGCGTTTTTCTCCCAAATAAATTCCCGGAAAAGACAGTTCCTCAGCATCCTCGTCGAACGCTAACCCTGCGGGCCGTTCATGTTGTGCCGGTGCTATTGCTAGTGCCATGTCCTCATTCCACATCATTGTTGTTTGTTGGTGTGACTGTTCGGTGTGATAGTCGGAATGACCTTCTTGCAGCGGTTCGTCTAATTCGTAATCTTGTATTTCCTCGGGAGTCTCATCACCTCGCTCATTACTAGCTCCAGGGACAGATCTTTGCGATTCTTGTGTACTCAGGTTTCTGCACTTCCGATCTCGCCTGAAGTCTTCTAACGTTAGCGGAACTCCCAGCAGAGCATCTTCATTAAGTTTTACATGATGTTTTTTATACAGAGGTTGTTCGATAAGAAACAAGCACCATTTGAGCAGGTCGCAACGAGTAACCAATCCACTCATGTACGTCGACTTATGGATGAGCTTTCGCTTAAGATGTACGTTTACCACATGATCATCACTTAGTAATCGTGGAATAGCACGCACCATATTGTTGACGTTAACGGGAACATTAATAATTGAACCCACTGAACCAAATTGTCCGAGGAGTGGGCGCTGTAAATTTCTGATTTGCATGAATGGTGAACGTGGAGATACCATTCGTTCCAACATTGAATTCATGGGTGGTAGATTATCGGGTATTGGTGGGTATTTGAATCCATTCACTGTAGCCATTGGTGGAATTTCTAACTTCTCTAGATAAGATTTGCAGTGACTGCAGGCTGCAGATATTCGTTGCGATAATCGTTCCTCACTGCAATTTTGAGCAGCTTCGCCGACTGGCTTCAGTTCACTGTCGAACCACATGCGATCACATGACTGGCACACTGATCCAAACCTACCAACGATACGTGAATGGTACATTTTTCTAATTGCATCTGGTAGTATATAATTCTTTTTTTTGATCCGGATGATTCGTCATCACATTTGATAACTGTTGCAGCACGACGGGCTATCTCCATTTCAGTTAACTGAATTTTTGTTACAGGCTCCATCCTTTCAGTGATCATATTGTCACGCTTACGTTTTCGATATTCTTTCATGCGCTGGGCCGGTGATTTTATGCCAGATGTTGATGTTGACGCCGCATTCTTGCGGCGTTTCCTATATTCTACCATCCGCTGGGCTGGGGTCTGGGCTTTCGATGTCAAGAGCGCCGTTGGATCGCTAGATTTCACTGAGACGTTCTTTTCGACAGAATGATGCTGAAATTCCTCGTGAGGTGTGCGGTTTTTACGGCGTTTGCGATATTCCACCATCCGCTCGGCAGATGTTTTAGCATTAGATGTTGAAGACACCCCTGGATTGCCGGATTTCATGCAATTTTCGACAGAATGATGGTGGAATTTTTCGTGAGATATGCGGCTCTTACGACGTTTTCGATATTCCACCATGCGCTCGGCTGATATCCTTGCATTAGATGTTGAAGGCACTGCTGGATCACCCGGTCCAATTGCTACATTGTCTGCTGTATCCTCTGAAGCGTGCCAAAAAGAGTTATGGCAATTGATTATGTCATAATGACCCCTATCGAGAACCCCAGATAATGAAAGAACTAATTTGTTATGACAATTTGGCCCGAATTCTCGTGGAGTTTCATCGTTCCGAACGTAAACCAAAACATGGATATTATAGATGTTCACAAATGATTGTAACTCTACCTCTCCCCCATAAATACCGTCCCCCGACATATAGGATTCGTATGAGCTTCTATCTATGATCCTTTCACCATATGACTCGTCGCCTCTGATAAATGGTTCATAAACAGACCAATTTTGGATAACATTAGACACAATTTCTAATCTAACGTATCTGTGTTTTTCTTGATCATTATGTAAAAAATGCGCAAATGATCGGAATAGGCAATTACCATCTCCGATGATTCGTACTTGAATTGAACGATCCATTATATTCTACTACTTAGCTGAGTAATAGAGTATGGCTATCCAATGGTTGTCTAACGGTTGTCCAATTCCAATATGTCTTTGGAAGTTCTGATTCTGATCGTTTTTGTAATCTTTCTCACTTCGTGGAATCAAAATTATATCCAGTTGAATCTGTCACAGAATCTATCACAGGGACTGAATGTCAAGAAATGACAGCTGCCAACCAAAGCTACGAAGTACGCTTCGTAAAAAATGTTGTATTCATTTTAATTCAAACAAAAAAACTACCTGTCTGATTAAAATCCAAGTCAGTCATTCGGGAATACGCGAGGTCTTGCGGAAATACCCGACAGCACCCCCTCGGCCCCCCTCCTGCCCAAGCGTAACTCGCTACGCGTAACGTAACGGGCCCTAGCCCTGCCCCCCCTCTGCCCCAGGGCCTTTAGCCCCTGAGCGTAACGCGTAACGCGTAACGTGTAACGGGCCCTTAGCCCTGCCCCCTCGCTCCGGGCCTCGACCCCCTACCCCCCGAGCGTAACGCGTAACGCGTAACGTAACGGTCCCCCGCCCCCCGTACCTCTGTAAAGAAGGTTTTCAAACCTTCAATAATAATAATAATAAGAACGCGACAAAGTAGACCGTATTCAACGTATTTTCATGCTGTAGTGATGTATATGATTGCATTGATCGTTATACGATATATCACCCAAATTGCAGACATGGATGGATGTTAAATATCGTGCCAAGAAGAAGGCGTCGGCACTCCGGGTTCAGAGAAATCGCACCGGTAATTTCCCAAACGAAATCCCAGAGTTGGATTCGCTCGAAATACCGGTCCTCGAGCTAATGGCGCCGGAACACGTGGACGGCATTCCCGGGACAATAGAAAGCATGCCTGAGTCTGAGGTGATGATCTTCTAACTATGTAACATGAAATATATTGCGCGATGTATGAAATAGAATATAATAGAATGAAATTAGTGTACATTTATCATATCCAAGGAGCAGTTGGACAACGCAAGGAATAGCTGTAGGAGACATTTGCCGTTAATGTTTTTTTTTTCTTTTCATTTCATCGTGAACTTTCTTTCGATAATCCGTTTTCTCGTACATTTTCCGATTCCTTTGATACAGAAGACAAGAATAAAATAATAATTAGTTCGGAACTCCAAAATATGTTGAATAGAATAAATAGCTTTGGGAGACATTTGCCGTATGTTCTATGAGGATAGATGTCGTGTTTTCGATTTTCATTCACAGATTGAAATTGATAACTAGAGGTAATAATCAGCCTAGCCCATTATCGCAAACAATTCAACGGTACATTTTTGTATATTTTTCATAATCTCATGTGACGTAGGAGCTGTTAATGTTTTTTCTTTCATTTCATCGTGAACTTTCTTTCGATAATCCGTTTTCTCGTACATTTTCCGATTCTTTTGATGCAAAACACAAGAATAAAATAATAATTAGTTCGGAACTCCAAAATATGTTTAATAGAATAAATAGCTTTGGGAGACATTTGCCGTATGTTCTATGAGGATAGATGTCATGTTTTCAATTTTCATTCACAGATTGAAATTGATAACTAGAGGTAATGATCAGCCTAGCCCATTATCGTAAACAATTCAACGGTACATTTTTGCCGGATCTCGACGCGTGGAAACTCGTGCTCCCCCTCGAAGGTCGAGCCGCCGTGCTCGAGGAAGCCCATGTTCCCCCGTGTGCCGGTCACCTAGGTATCGAGAAAACGTACTCGCGAATCGCGCTTCTCTACTACTGGCCTGGCATGTACCGCGACGTCGCCCAGTTCGTGCGTTTATGTGACACGTGTCAACAGATCAAAGTCGACCAATCGGGACCCCGTGGTCTCATGGGTCGCCGCGTAGTGGATCGACCGTGGATCGCCGTTGCCGCAGATATCGTCGGACCGTACCCTCCTACCCGCCAGGGTTTTACTCACGCGATCGTAATTCAAGACTTGTTTACGAAGTGGGTAGAATGCCGGGCATTGCGTAAGGCCAACGCGAAAACGGTTCTCCAAGCGTTCGAAGGACTCGTCGTTTATCGCTGGGGGGTCCCCGAAGTCCTTCTGACGGACAATGGTACCGAATTTTCGAATAAACTACTCGACACCGCGTGTAACGAACTCGGAATATATCACACTACCATAGCGCCGTACCACGCCCAAGCGAATCCTGTCGAGCGGGTGAACCGCGTGCTAAAGACGATGATCTGCGCCTATATCGAGGGTGATCATCGCAACTGGGATCAGCACCTGCCAGGTTTCCGCTTCGCGATGAACTCCGCGGTTCACAGCTCGACCAAAGTCACCCCCGCGTTCCTCAACTTCGGTCGCGATTTGTACCCCCCGAACACAGTTCGACAGCAGGAGGAAGGAACCCCCGAAATTGTACCGAAGAGTCGGAGAATCGCGTTCGTCGTCTCGATGCTCTCCGTGACTTCGTAAGCAAAAATCTCGAAGACGCTCACCAGCGTCAAGCTAAATATTATAACCGCGGAAGACGCGATATTCAATTTTCGAAAGGAGATTTAGTCTTACGTCGTCAACGGGTACTGTCCTCCGCTCCGAACTACTTTGCTGCGAAGCTAGCCGCGAAGTACGTAGGACCGTTCGTGATCAAGCGTAGGAGGAGCCCCACCGTTTACACCCTGGAAGACCTGGACGGAAATCCCGCCGGTAAAAGCCACATAAACGACCTGAAGCCCTACTACGCGCCCCCCGGTACCGCCGCGAACCCCGCGACCCCCTCGAGTACCGACGCGAGTGAGGATGAAGGTGAGAATGAGAGGGTGAACGAGCAGGAGAGTGTGCATGAGACCCCGAACCCCCCGGATCCTCCTGCCCTTTCCCTGCATACCCAGCACGGAGAATTATTACTAATGCCCGTCAAGTTTCAGAGAGGGCAGGAAGCAGCCCTCGGACGCTCCCACGAGGAGACTCTGCCGACCGCAGGAACCTCAGGCCAAGGCCCACCTACCTCAGACCGACGTAAGAACCGTCGACCAGCCCGAAGGACTGACTCCCCAGGACCTGACGATCCGGTGGCTCCGGAGCTACCTGTGCTCGATCACCGAGCCACCTCCGAGAGCTCGGACACCGAGGGCTCCGACAGCGATGCCGCCGACGAGAGAGCGCTCCAAGATCTAGAGGATCCCCGGGACGCAGCTCCTCGCCAGGACACCCCCGACACCGTGTCGGACCCGCCACCCGAAAGAGGACCAGCCCGAGGACGAGGACGAGGAAGAGGACCACGAGGACGAGGCAGACCGCCAGGTCGCACAGGCGACCGTACACGCGCGGTTTCCCCCGCGACATCCTCCGCGAGTTCCCCCGACCGGGAACTTCGCCCGGTACCGTCCTCCCCTGATCCCGTTCGCGTACCCGCTCCGCGAGTGACGACTGCGGCCCTCGCAAGGACCGTGGGTCGACCCCGTGGCCGACATCGTGGCCGTGGCCGTAGTAGACGTCCACCCGCGGCAGCTACCCGCGAGCGAACCCCCTCTGACCGCGATGAAACCGGACAACCGCGGTATGACCTTCGACGACGAGGGCCCCCGCCGCCGTCCTAGATCGCGATCTCCGTTAATTTCTATTGTATTCTTGTTTTCGTTGTTTTTTTTTGTTGATACGCGCTCCTCGCGACCCCTTAATCCTTAAGATACGCGGATTCGCGAGCCCCCTGCGTCGCTCCTCACCACTGGTAGAGTGAGAACCAGGTCGTAGGATTAAGGTACCGTTCCCCCCCCCTCGCGAGCCGAGGGTTACGCGAGGAATTCAAATGCTTCTGTCGAGTCAGAGTGGACGTAAGCCCCCTGCGTCTCACCGAATATCTTCTAGTCACTTTCTGGAGTCATGAATATGTGTTAATTTCCTTCTCTCTCCTCTTTTCTTACATGATGATCGGCGTAGACGGATGCTGCGGAAGTGTACGCCTTCTGCGAACCCGTACCTTCCGTTTGGCGGGGGGGGTGTTGTAACGTGGCAAATACTTTGCCTGTTGTGGCATCCCTCAACGCCGCGGAAGGCTTGAAAATATCCTCGCGCGACTCTCGGTAACGCGCATAGAATTAGGAAATGTACCGAAGGGTCACGTGGTTCACTGGAGCAAGGAGCGACCTCACCCCGCTTCCCCGCTGACCTACCAGCTGGCGCGGGGAAGACGAGCCTAGCCATCTTCGCCAAAATCTGCCTAGTGATCTTCCATCTTGGTTTTTGAGCTAGCAATTTTCCAATTTTAAGTATTCTTTAGAGTCTTCCGGGTCTTCCAAAACCTCGCGATTTGTTCGCCAGTGCATCGTGCAACCCGTGCACCTAAATTAAGCCCCGTGACCTCGCCCGTGAACCCGTGAGCCCGAAACGCGATTCCGCTGGACCGCTGGCACGTGGCCGCGACCGGCTTCCCCGCGAACCCGAACCTCCCAAGTGTGATAGTGAGCTCCCAAAGACATTGTCACTCCACTTTGGGATTACCCGAGAATCGTCGACTTAAGGTAGGAGCTGTATCGTCCCTATTTTCGTCCCCTGCGCGGCGAGAAACCTGTAACAACTTCGTCTAGATGGGCTTGGCTACCGCCACGACCGTTGGGGCCTGAAACGAGGAGACCAGCGTTACGGAAAGTATCCTAGATCCGCTAGGATCGTGTCTGCCTGCTTTTTGTGTTTCTCGCATCGCTTGTATTTTCAGCTATCCACCCCCTACCCTCGGAATCCCGACCCCACGCGCCTCCGCGAACGGTCGAGTCCCGATCCCGCGTTTTACCGGTCTTTTCCTCATTTCTATTTGGATTTTGCTCGTGTGTGTTCGTGTGTGCGTGTCCGTGTGATTCGCGCCTGTAGAGGTGGTCCCCGTTGAGACTCACGCTCTACGTGTGGTGCGCAGAGTCACCGCGCACGCCTGATATTCAACCGCCGCCGAGCTACGGTTCGCCGTACGCTTTAGTTTGAATCTTGTCTATTTCTTGTGTTCGTCCGATATTATCCCGCTCTACCGTACCGACCGTAAATTTTGATCGAGTGAGTTGAGCGCGATCCAGTGCTGTAGCCGTCGTCCCCGTCGAGACGCGTGCGCTACGTGGTCCGCGCAGGGATCGTGCGCACTCACCGCTGCGAGTCAGCTGCCGTGAATCCACAGACCGCTGTGCGATCCGGCTGACGCCCGGTACCGTTCCCCACGCCCTCCTCCTGGCTCGTGCCCAGTCGAGTCGAGCGGCCGTCTTGTAAATAGTATTATATTAAGTATTGGCTCTTCTAGCCCGATCTGTTTCCCACCCTCGGAGTCGCTTAGTACCCCGAAGGGATTGTTATAGCCACTTGATTGCTTTGAATAAATACGTTTTATTAATTGTTCACCAACCATACAAGCGTCTACTATCTTCGCCCCCACGTTCCCCTCTACCAAATACGGTCTAGCCGGCCTCCCTTCTCCTTCAACCCCTATTTCCTACCCTCATCCCCGCGGAAACGCGGCGATTAGTTCCCGTAAGGAACTCGGCGCCCAAATCTTTATTATTTCTTTTGTTTAGTTTTAGTAACGTCCATCCACGTTGGGTTGCGGCTTCTTTTGCTAGCATTGTGGACGGGGTTGGTTTCCAAACAACCCCGGAAGCGTGTTACACTAGGTTAGGGTACAGAGCATGATTTACTGTTAGTATTTAGTCAATTTAGTTAGCATTCAGTCAATGTAAAATGTGTAACCCCTTGTCATGGGAAACTTTCCCCCGGGACAATACCAAATAAATAAATAAATAAATATGATATCGGAAATATTATTGAACAAAGATAAACCCGAAGAAGAGACTTCCGTTTCCGGTGTATATGAGTGAGGTGGTTCGCGAAAGTGTGAAGTGTGTGAAAGAGAATTTTGGTAAAATTAGGTTGAGGGGTGCGGAAGAAAGAAGGGAAAGTAAAGTTGAGATAGAAAGTCAAGAGCTGGGCTAAAAAAGAGACGCGGAAAAGGGATTGTTTAAGAGGGGTGAGTAGAAAAGAAAAGTGACAGGTTTGCGGTTAGGGAAAAGGGAGGGATTAGAACCAGGGGAAAGATAGATAGAAGATAGAAGCAGCACCTGGGGGCGAGCAGGGAAAGGTAGGACGGGCAGCAGTAGATAAGTAACGGCTGTAGGTAAAGAGGAAAGGAGGATAGGTTACTGAGCGTAGGCAAGTAGGGTAATGGGGGATAAGGAACCGACGGCCGATGGAGGCGAGGGGGTAAAGAGAAAGCCAGGGCGAGTAACGCAATGAAGCTATGGAGGGAAAGAGAAAGAAGCATGAGCGTGGGAAATGTGAACTCGCTACCCGAGTTCTGGAAGGCGAAGATTGAAACAGGAGAGAAAAGGAAGAAGGATAAGAACGTGACGGAACCTGAGGACGACGATGAACGAATAGCGGCGAAGTGCAGGATAATAACCAGATCGCCGGGGGGCGGAAAGTCTGCTGAAGAGAAAGCGGAAGAAGTAATTGAGAGCCTGAGAAGCGAGATGAGGAAAGCCGTAGAAGTAATGAAGGAGGAAAATAAAAAACTAAGAGCAGAGATCAGCGAGGTAAAGAAAGAAGGGATAAGAAGGGAAGAAAGTTGGGAGAAAAAGAAAGAAGACCTGGAGGAAAGAATAAAACAGCTAGAAAATAGAACAGCTGAAAAAGAAAAAAAGGACAAAATGAACCAGCAGAGGAAAAAGATAACAAAGAGGGGGATGGCGTGAACACAACGGAGAACACGAAGGAAAAAGGGTTGAAAGAGAGAATAAAGGACATGGAATGGGCGATGGAGAAAAAAGAAAGGGAGTTTAGAAAGCAGAATATCCTAGTGAAAGGAGTAAGGTTGGAGACAGGGAAGGAGAAAGAGAAGCTCCAAGAACTGATGAGAGTAATAGGAGTAAACGTAGAAATTAAAGAAGTGAGAGGAATCAAAACGAGAGGAAGACAGGTAGCGGAAATGGTGATAGCCAAGCTAGGCAACCTCGAGCAAAAGCTGAGGGTGATGGAGAATAAAAAGAAGCTATGGGGAAGGGAGGAGAGAATAGAGGATGATCTGACATGGAGGGAACGGAAGATGAGGTGGACACTGCGAGATATAGCGGCGAAAGAAGATAGGGAAGGTAAGACGGTGAGAATAGGGTATGGGAAATTGTGGATAAACGGGGATAAATGGATCTGGGACGAGAAAAAAGAAGAGCTAATAGCGGTAAAGGAAATAGCTCCCAGGGCACTGGGACAAACCGGCAGACAGGGCGAAAAGGAAAGGGAGAAAAACGAAACCGTGCAAGGAGAAGGACAAGAGAGCGAGGAAGTGGAGCAGATGGAACAGGAAGAGAATGGGCAGGAACCATGGACGGAGGTAAGAGGCAGACACAGAGGAAGAGGTGGGGATGTAAACCGAGGGAGAGGCAGAGGGACAAGGGTATGCGCGAGCTGGATGAGAGGCACAGGAAAAAGACTGGAGAGAGAAAGGGAATAAAAGGACAAAGGCAAAAGGGTGGGGAAAATAGAACGGAGAATGAAAAAGGAGGAGAAGAAGAAAGTAGAAGCTGGAAGGTAGCTTTTTGGAACGTAGCAGGCTTGGCAAGGAAAGACATAGAATTCTGGATGGAGTTGGGGGAATGGGACGCGTTGATTCTCAGCGAAACATGGGTAGAAGAAAAAGGGTGGGGAAAAGTGAGAAGCAACCTGCCAAAGGTATACAGAGTGAATTCCTAAAGTGTAAACAGCCCAAAACCTAGTGCGCATGCGCCTATCTGAAAAAATTGAAAAATTGTCTGGGATACCCAATCGACGGTTGCTATCTCAGCCGACATTCAATTTTTTCAGGTAAGCGCATGCGCACTAGGTTTGGGCTGTTTACACTTTAGGAATTCACTCTGTATATGGGAGGCACAACATGCAAGAAGGGAACACAGGAAGGGGACAGCTATAGGTGGGATGTTGGTGGGAGTAAGGAAAGAAATCGCAGAACAAAGGGTAGTAGGGGCTGAGCAGAAAGAAGAAGGATTTCTTATGGCTGAAGTGAACATGAAAGGAGAGAAGTGGGCGATAATAGGTCTGTATATAAACGGAGACATGGAAAGAAAGATGAACAAGGTAAGCGGGGGAGCGGAAAGAAAGGAAGAGAAGAACCCAAGATCGTCAAAGGACAAGAAGGTGAACGGAAGTGGAAAAAAGATGTTGGAGATAATCGAGGAGATGGGATGATCAATAATGAACGGGAATACGAAAGGGGATGAGGAGGGAGAGATAACCTTTACAGGAGAAATGGGAAAGACGGTGATAGACTATGCCATAGGGGGTTTGGAAGTGAGAGAAAGAGTAATGAAGTTAGAAATAGGGGACAGAATAGACTCAGATCACCACCCAGTAATAGTGGAAATAGAGGCAAAAAAGTGGACAAGGGCAGAAAAGAGAAAAAATACGAAGGTGGTCAGAGGGAACTGGACGACGGAGGGGAGAGAAAGATTTAGAAACGAAATAAGATGGGAGGAGGAGGCGGAAAGAGAGCTGAATGAAGAGATAGAAGGGAGAGGACAGAGTTCAAAAGGGTAGCAGAGCAAACGGAAGAAGAAAGGAGGGGAAACGAAGAGAGGGCAACAACAAGAAAGAAAGGTTGGTGGGATGAGGAAACAAAAAATAAAAAGAAAGAAGTAAGGAGAGCGCTAAGGGAATGGAGAAAAGAGGAAGCGACCGAAGAAAGGTTCAGAATCCAAAAAAGAGAATATAACAAAATGTGTGAGGCAAAAAGAAAGGAGGAGAATGAGAGATTCATAAGAGAGGCATACGAGGCCAAAACTGAAAGTAAAGTATGGGAGTTGTTGAACAGGGAAAGACGGAGAGAGCGCAAAGTAGAGGAAGGAATAGAAGAAAAAGGATGGAAAGCACACTTTATGAAGCTGTTAGGAGGGGTTGAGCAAATAGAGAGCGAGGGGAGAGAGAATGAAAAAAGGGAAGAAGACCAAGAGCCAGAAATAAGCAGAGAAGAAATAAGAAAGGCAATAGCTAAGCTAAAAGACAAGAAGGCACACGGGGGAGATGAAATAGTAAACGAAATATGGAGATACGGAGAGCAAGAGGTGGAGGAGTGGGTATAGAAGATCTGCAACAAAGTCTGGAAAGGGGCAGGGTTCCCGGAAGTGTGGAAGGAAGGATGGATCGTGCCGATAGTCAAGAATCAGGGAGGGAAAAAAGCAGAGGACTATAGAGGGGTAACACTAAATGCCGACACTTTATAAAATATATGCGTCAGTATTGGCCGGGCGACTAGAAGAGGAGATGGAGAAAGACGGGATGATACCCCATAACCAGACAGGGTTTAGAAAAGGCATGGGAACGGTGGATAACATCTTTGTACTGAATCACCTGATCAACAGGAGAATAAATAGGAAGAAGGGAAAGATGGTAGTCATGTTTATTGACCTGAAGGCGGCATTGGACTCGGTAAACAGAGAGGTGCTTTGGGAAGCAATGAGAGGGAGGGGTGTGAGGATGGAACTAGTAAGGAGAGTGAAAGAGATTTATAATGAAACAAAAAACAGAGTGAAAGTAGGAGGAGAGGTGGGTGAGGAATTCTGGACAGTGAGGGGAGTTAGACAAGGATGCCCGCTGAGCTCATTCTTATTCAACCTGCTAATAGCAGACATGGAAGAGGAGATGAGCAGAGCGGGGGAGGCGGCAGGGGTGAAGCTAGGAATAGGAAGGGTGTACACGCTAGCATACGCAGATGACGTGGCACTGATGGCGGAAACAGAAGAAGGAATGAAGATATTGATAAGAAGATTGGAGAGATATCTAGAAAAAAAGAAGCTAACACTGAACGCGAAAAAGACCAAGATAATGAGATGCAGAAAGGGCGGAGGAAGAAACAGGGGAATGGAATGGAACTGGAAAGGAGAGAAGATCGAGGAGGTGAAGGAATTTAAGTACCTGGGATATGTGATAATGAAAAACGGAGGGCAGGAAGCACATGTGAGAGACAGAGTGAGGAAAGCTGGCGTGGTGATGAAGCAGGTATGGGGCATAGGAAAGAGAAGATTTGCAAAAGACTGGGAGAGGAGATTGTGGCTGTTCGACAGACTCGTGTGGACAGTAGCGGAGTACGCAGCGGAGATATGGGGGTGGAGGGAATGGAAAAGAATGGAAGCGTTGCAGGAAAGATATATCAGATGGACGTTGGGGGTAGACTGGAGAACGCCAGGATATATGGTAAGGGAGGAGCTAATGAGAGCCAAACTGAGGACAAAGGCAGGAAAAAGGGCATGGAATTTCGAAAGAAGGCTGGAAGAAGGAAAAGGAAGCGAACTGGCGAGAAAGTGCTGGGAGGAAGTAAAAGCGAGAAAACGGAGGGGAGCAGCTATATCGGGGTGGGAAGAGGATAGGAAAAAATTCATGAACGAGTGGGAAATAGGGGACCATGAGCCAAACGATGAGAGGGTGGAGCAAAGAATTGGGTATGAGGAAATAGAAAGAAGGGACCAAGAGAAGCAGAGAGAAGAAAGATGGGAAAAAATCTGGGGCTCGAGATACAACAAATGGTACAAAGGGATAAAGAGCGACGGTGTGCCAGAATACCTGAGAAAGGGATGGGGAGAGAGAAGATGGCAAAGGGTAGCGAGGTTTAGAGTAGGGGGGGAAGTGAGAGAAGCGAAGTACTGGGAAGAGGAAGAAAACAGGTTGTGCAGGCTATGTGAAATGGAAGAGGAGACGTGGGAACACGTATGGGAGGGGTGCATGGGAGGAAGGGATAAAAGTGAAAGTTGGCAGAAGAAGGTGGGACAATTGCTTGGACAGGAGGGGGAAGGAGAGGTGTGGATGAGGGAAATTGAAGGTGTAAGAGAATGGAGAGTGAGGAATGAAAGGAGAGAATGGGAAACGGGAGTCAGCGAATGAAGACAGTAGGCTAATCGTAAGACATAAGAGGCTAATGAATGCGTGAATGAATGAAAGGAAGTGAAGTAAAAACTAAGTAAAGAATAAAACGGGCAAGCGCGGGAATAAACAAGGCAAACGAGTAAAGAAAGGAACACAAGCAAGGGCAAAGAGAAACAAAAGAGGGCAAGGTAGAAAAGAGGCAATGTGGTGGCATAAAGGCAAATAAAAAGCAAAGCAAAAGCAAAGACCAAAGCAAAGACCAAAGATTGGGATAAAGAAAAATAGTAAATAAGAGTAATATTAAGCGAATGTATAAAGAAATGTAAAATAATTTAAGTAATGTGTTAAGAATAGAAGTTAAGGAAATGTGAAGTCATGTAACCCCAAGGGGAACATTAAATAAACATACATACATACAGATAAACCCGAAGAATATATTTTGATGAACAATTGATATAAATATGAAGTTTATGAAGTTTATTGTTAGTTGAAGAGAAATATACATAGGTATATGTAACTAACAATATTATCGAAAGAATATACCTCAATACTTTCACATATTTGAACTCATACCTCAATACTGTTCATATGAATTTATAGATAAAATAATATAAAATCAATAGATTTGTACATTAAACATGTTACTAATATAAAGTTGATTGTTGATATTATTGTTGAGTTTTTCAATATATAAATTGAATTTGAAGAATAATAGTCTATTTATCATCGTACCGTGGGTGCATCCCGATTTTTTATATTTTCGTACATTTTTTTTTTTTTTAGTTGTTACAGTTGTTCGGACAATAAGTATTAGATTCAACGGACTCGAGCTACATGCGTGTAAAACGCATGTTAGTGTGTGGCATCAACAGACACTTCCTCAGTCTATTTACATTGTAGCCCAGCTGACTGACACACATAAAGCGACACAGTGAACAGAAATATTGCTAGTATTAGTTTTCTTTTCTTCTCAGGCTCTCTTCGGTCACCTGTTATGATCAGTATCGATCGAACCGCTGTACACTGAACTCTATCATAATAAATCCTCATCGTTTATGTTTATTAAACAAGTGCAAGGCTCTTTACACCTGGATCACTCTCCCTTGAATTCCTTCAACCTACTCCGTACTCTGCAATCAGCTATATTATCTCAAAACATGGTCCTTCGAGCCGGATGGCGTGACGAAATCGAAAGAAATTTCGACTAGTCGTGATTATCGGGATGCGGAGTAGAACAAGAGTGATTCAGTTTTTCGGGAAAATCAACGCGAGTTCTAGTGCGGTTTACCGGAAAAATTAACGCGACTTGCAGTGCGAGATCGAAACGGTTAAACAACTACGTGCAAAGAGTGACTCTAACGGTCGGAACCGTTGCCGGTTCAAACTTTCGGGTGTAAGACTGTATCGGTGACTGTGTGTGCCCTGGTGACCTCACAGTGCCGTCCTGCTGATCGGATCAACAGACGTCGCACGTTTACTCAGCAATGCCATATACGGAGCTAATAGACGCTCAATCGGAGCTATTTTGGCGGATTTCTCGCGCAGTGGAGAATCTGCGAAAATTAGGCGAAGGAAAAATAACACTCGGTCAAGTGCAATCGCGACTGGACGCGCTTGACGCGGTCTGGGAGAAGTTCCAAAACAATCACGACAAGCTACGCCACATTAAGGTGACATGCAATGACGACCAGATCGATGCCTTGAACGCGCTTCCGTACTACAAGGACGAGTATTTCGCGCAGTGCGAAGAGAAGTTCTATCAGCAGAAAGGAATGATGATCGACTTCATCGAGCAGTACAAACGGACAACTCCGTCTACACCGGCATCAAACCCAGTCGTCGTGCATCATGCTGCCGACTCCGCACCGGCTACTCCCGCAAGACGGCTGCCCCCCATCGAGTTGCCCACATTCAGCGGCAACTACACAGATTGGAAACCGTTTCATGATCTGTTTAACTCCATTGTTCGAGACAACAAACACATCTCGGACGTAGAAAAACTACACTACTTGAAGACGAGTCTATCGGGCGAACCCTCTCAACTCGTTAGGAACATTGCCATCACCGAAGGGAACTTCACGCGAGCCTGGGAGACTCTCGTGTCTCGCTACGAAAACAGACGTCTTCTCACAGACTCCCACCTATCAGCATTGTTCGCAATTCCCCGTGTCAACAAGAAATCGTCAACGGAATTGAAGCAGCTGCACAGCGACACGTGCGAAGCACTCGGCGCTCTAGAGGAGCTTGGAAGCCCAGTAAGCACCTGGGACCACATCATCGTCTACATGACGCTGCGAAAACTGGACGCAGGGTCGCTTGAGGAATGGGAAAAGGAAGTCAGCAAAAGAACCGAGCCCCCTACGTTCAATCAATTGAAATCGTTTCTCGTGAGCAGAGTTCAAACGTTGGAAGCCGTGGAACAGGCTCAGAACTCGCAAGGCAAGGGAAACTCAGCACCAGGGAAGCCATCAGCTTCAACTCGCTCACACACCGCTCAACCAAAGGATCGCTCATGCGCATGCTGCAAGAGTAATCATTTCATCGGGCTCTGTCCAACGTTCAAGCAGAAGTCAGTCGAGCAAAAAAGGGAGATTGTCATCGCCAACCGGCTCTGCTACAACTGTCTCGGGACTCATTCTGTCAGGGATTGCATTTGCGAAAAGACATGCCGCATCTGCCATGGTCGGCACCACACCATGTTACATCGCAAAGCTTCACCATCGACAGCGCCGGCGGTAAATACCGGGTCTCCTGCACCGCCAGCACCGTCATCAGGACTACAAGCACCGCCAACCACCGGCTTCGATCCTCATGTATCCAGTCACACAGCGTTGAGAGAATCAAAGCACCGGGCTCCAGTGCTGCTTGCTACAGCACAAGTGCTCACATCAAACCCAGGAAAGGAAGAAATGATCACAGCACGTGCATTGCTGGATCAAGGTTCCGAAAGCACCTTCATCACAGAAACGTTGGCGCAGCAACTACGGCTCCCCCGAGTTCACGCGTCAATCCGGGTAATCGGAGTCGGCGCTCAACAAACTGGAGTCACCCGCGGTGTCGTCAAGCTGCAGCTTCAATCTCTCGTCGAACCCTCGTTCTTCTGTAGACTCGAAGCGCTAGTTCTTCCTAGGCTAACGGCTTTCCTGCCATCGTTCCAGCTTCTGGAGGAAGACTGGCCGCATCTACAAGGAATTAAGCTTGCTGATACGAGCTATGGACAGCCAGGTCGAATCGACCTCATACTCGGGGCAGACATCTACTGCCACGTTCTCAAGCAAGGGATTCGGAAAGGAACTCCAGGGACTCCTATGGCACAGGAGACCAAGTTTGGCTGGGTTGTATCAGGCTCCGTGCCTCTCGAAGCTACAAGTCTCACGAGCGGCGACGTTCAAGGATTTCAAGGCTCCCTCGACTATCCGCTTCTAGAACTCATGCAGCAGTTCTGGAAACAAGAAGAAATCCAAATGCCAGTCACGCTCACAGCTGACGACGCACGTTGTGAGCAACATTTCGAAGAAACTTCATCGCGTCGCGCCGGTCGTTACGTGGTTCGGTTACCGGTTAAAACCGACCACCTCAATCTGGGTGACTCGCGCACCCCCGCGCTTCAGATGCTCCATCGGTTGGAGAAACGGTTCGCGCCTAACCCTCAACTACGGAAGGCATATTCGGACTTTTTGCACGAATACCTAACTCTCGGGCATATGCGACGCGCGGTCAGTGCTCCTACAGACAGCTCCCGCGTGTTCTATCTACCGCATCACGGCGTAGTGCGGACAAGTAGTGCCACTACGAAACTTCGCGTCGTGTTCAACGGATCTATGAAAACGGATTTCGGTTCTTCTCTAAACGATCATCTCCTCGTCGGTCCGAAGGTACAAACGGACCTTGCGGACGTACTGCTACGATGGCGACAATACCCTGTGGCTTTCACCTCGGACATCGTCAAGATGTACCGACAAATCATGGTCCACGAAGACGACTGGGACCTCCAACGCATTCTATGGAGAGACAGCCCAGAAGCACCAATCGAGGAGTATCAATTGACCACGGTGACGTACGGTCTCGCGTCAGCTCCGTACCTCGCTATTCGAGTTCTGCATCAACTCGTTAAGGATGACGGACATCAATTTCCTGCAGCAAGCCAGGTTGTCTTGAACAACATGTATGTCGACGATGTCCTTTCCGGAGCAGAAGACGTTCAGCAAGCACGTGAGAAGGTCAACGAGCTGACACAACTCCTCAAGGCGGGCGGATTCGAACTTCAAAAGTGGACCGCGAATTACCCGGAAGTTCTCGCCGACGTTGGATGCGCGCAGAAAACTACAACAAAGCAACTGAATCTCGACCAAAGTCCTCTTTGTCGAGCTTTGGGCCTAGCATGGAACCCTGATGCTGACTCGTTCGTATTCTCACCACAGCATCCCCGGGACCAGCAGTGCCTCACCAAACGAAAAGTGCTCTCACAAACAGCTCAGCTGTTTGACCCGCTCGGCTGGCTCGCTCCTATCACCATCAAGGCCAAGATTTTCATGCAGGAGCTTTGGTCACTCGGCTTAGACTGGGACGAACCGCTCACGGCACCACTAGCTACACGGTGGACCAATTTCATACAAGAGTTGCAATCGCTATCAACGATCGCGATCCCGAGATGGATTGGAATCAGCACAGCGTCTCCAGCGATGGAATTTCATGGATTCGCGGATGCATCGCAACGCGCTCTCGGTGCAGTTGTGTATTCGCGCGTGTATACAAACTCACATGAAGTGCGCGTATCTCTCGTGTGCGCGAAAACGAAGGTAGCACCGTTAAAACGAGTGACAATCCCGCGACTCGAGTTGTGCGCGGCACTCCTCCTCGTCAGGTTAGTGCGCCACGTGGAAAAGACGTTGAATCTCGTGAATGTGCCGGTTTACCTGTGGACGGATTCCACAGTCGCGTTGGCGTGGATAAAAGGACACCCGTCGAGGTGGAAGGACTTTGTGAGCAATCGCGTCACCGAAATTCAAGAGTTCGCTCGCGCGCGGTGGCGACACGTTGCAGGGTCCGAAAACCCTGCCGATCTCGCGTCACGCGGTGGATCACCGGAAATGATCATGCAATCGCCGCTATGGATCGAAGGCCCGCCATGGCTCGGAAAGCCATCGGTCAGCTGGCCATCCTCTTCATCCCCGCCGAGCGAAGAGGAGCTTCGCCAGGAGGAACGACGGCAGCTTTCAACGCATCACGCAGCTCCCAAGCCGCCAATGATTTGGGAACTAATCGAACGTTATTCAAGTTTCACGAAACTACTGCGGATTACTGCGCTCTGCCAGCGCGCGATAAAAAAGTTCTCCACAAATCGATCTTCAAGATCAGGAGTCAGTCAGACTCCCGCTGGTCCAATCACCACACAGGAATTGAACGAAGCTCGGCTGTTCTGGATCAAGACGGTTCAGCAAGCGTTCTTCGCCGAGGAAATCCGTCAGCTGAAGGTCGACTCAAGCGTCATTCGCAATCCCTCGTTCTCTCGGCTCGCACCGCTAGTCGACAGAAATGCACTAATCAGAGTCGGCGGACGATTGGAACACGCAGAGTTACCTTACGAGGAGAAGCATCCCCTCATCCTACCCCGGGAATCACCGCTGACCACATTGATAATCGATTATTATCATCGGTTGACACTTCATGGAGGACCGCAACTCACGCTGTCCACAATGCGACAAAAGTACTGGATACTCGGCGGAAGAGTACCAGTGCGCTCATTCATTCGACGCTGCGTTCCCTGCGCTCGCCAACGAGCAGCGCTCAGCGTTCAGCAGATGGGACAACTACCACATAGTCGCGTCACACCAGCAAGGCCATTTCTTCACTCCGGCGTCGACTATGCAGGACCCATCACCATGCGAGCATCGCGCATTAGGAACTCCACATCATTCAAGGGCTACATCGTGCTATTCGTGTGCTTCGCCACCTCCGCGTTGCACTTGGAAGCTGTATCGGATTACACCGCAGCTGGATTCATCGCCGCTTACACGCGATTTATTTCACGACGCGGAATCTGTGCCACTATGACTAGCGACTGTGGGACAAACCTCGTGGGTGCCAACGCAGAGCTTCGTCGCCTTCTTACGGCAACAACAAAGGAATTCGAATGCCTCGCGAACACTCTCGCGTCGCTTGGCACTCAATGGCATTTCAATCCACCTTCAGCACCTCATTTCGGCGGTAAATGGGAAGCAGGAGTGAAGTCGGTAAAGTTTCACCTGAAAAGAGTCGTCGGGGAAACGAAACTCACCTTCGAGCAGTTTACAACGTTTTTAGCGCAGGTCGAAGCTACGCTAAACTCTCGACCGCTGTGTGCGATCTCTGAGGACGCCGGAGATCCAACCGCGCTGACACCGGGACACTTCCTAATCGGAGCAGCTCTGAATACAATACCAGAGCCATCGCTCGCGCATCTTCCGACACAACGTCTCTCGCACTGGCAACATTCGCGTCAGATGCTAGAGCATTTTTGGAAACGATGGAGCTCAGAGTATCTTCAGACCTTCCAAAGCCTACCGAAGTGGCAAGCTCAACATGGAAACGTGCAAGTTGGATCAATCGTCCTCGTCAAGGACGACAATTTGCCACCGTCCTTGTGGCCTCTCGCCAAAGTTACTACCGTGCATCCTGGAACGGACGGTCTTGTGCGCGTTGTGACTATTCAAACAAAAAACTCAGTGCTAAAACGTCCAATTGTCAAACTTTGTGTACTGCCAATTATGCCCAACTCTCAATCGAACACGGCGGGCGGCAATCTATCAAAATAATTTCGCTATCTTGTTTAATAGCGAGACGGGCGGTATGTTCGGACAATAAGTATTAGATTCAACGGACTCGAGCTACATGCGTGTAAAACGCATGTTAGTGTGTGGCATCAACAGACACTTCCTCAGTCTATTTACATTGTAGCCCAGCTGACTGACACACATAAAGCGACACAGTGAACAGAAATATTGCTAGTATTAGTTTTCTTTTCTTCTCAGGCTCTCTTCGGTCACCTGTTATGATCAGTATCGATCGAACCGCTGTACACTGAACTCTATCACAATAAATCCTCATCGTTTATGTTTATTAAACA
The DNA here is from genome assembly GCA_018257835.1 of Euura lappo. NCBI lineage: Eukaryota > Metazoa > Arthropoda > Insecta > Hymenoptera > Tenthredinidae > Euura > Euura lappo. The sequence continues at coordinate 40,232 of JAEUYN010001098.1, forward strand.
AGTGCAAGGCTCTTTACACCTGGATCACTCTCCCTTGAATTCCTTCAACCTACTCCGTACTCTGCAATCAGCTATATTATCTCAAAACACAGTATTGCACCAAAAAAGTTCAATTTTTTTAGATGTTACAGTATTGCACTAGAAAAAATCTATTTTTTCGACATGTTACGCTATTGCACCAAAATTTCATGCCCGTTTTGAGTTCTTACAGTATTGCATTCCCCAGCTCTAATTATCTTCAACATCAATACTATAACTTCCTGTTTTTAACTATTACATTGACCTAAAAAAAATTCACTTTTTTTTGTCCAAATGCTACATCATTTGACGAGTAATATTCAATTATAAAACAAAAATTCGAAAATTTCGACTTGCTACACTATTGTTCTTGGGGTGCGATATGACCAATAGTTTATCAAATATCGAATTTCGGCCATCTCTCCCAGTGGTTCATCTCTCCCGGAATTACCCTAGTTATAGATCGTAGTGAAGTCAAATTAAGTACAATAAACTATCGACTACATAACACGGGTAGTACACTCGCATATTATAATGCACCTATATTGAAATTACCAAAACTCCGTATTTTTCTTTCTCCCTATGTTCAAATACAAATTTTTTTAAATAAATGAGCGTTCAAGTATACGTAATCAAAATTTAATTCATTAAGGGGGGGACTTCGGTAAGAGCTTTCCGCTATTACAGTTCCGCTAAAGAAATCCTTCCGGCAGTTTTTCAATAATGGTAATATGGACTGTGTAAAAATAGTAGATTGTGTAACAAGGAGGCAAACTCGGTCTTTTCATGCCGAGCGTAAGTTTGCAATACAAGTCGTAGACAAGCGTGTACGCGAGCCGAAGGCGAGTGTACATGCGAGGCGAAGACGAGTATTGCAAATACGCGAGGCGAAAAGGCCGTTGCCTCCTTGTTGCACATTGTACTTTATGTAACAAGAGTATGATCTACGCGTTTTGAGGTTAGGTCGAACCGTCGAAGAATCTGACAGCGGACTCGCGCTGAGTACGATGACCACCACTTTTCATTCCTAGGACAGTCACTTTTCTAGTCCTAGGAGTCAAAGTTATACTTTTCTGTACTGTGTGCGCGCGCATTCGCAGCTCACTCCCACTGTCATGGAAACGGCCACTTTCTGTCCCGAAAACTACCATCGAAAAACGCGTGAATCATACTCGCGTTATATAAAAGTTTTAGTCTCTTGCGATGAAAGTGTAAGCGCAAAGAACCCTGCGAAGAAGATTTTCCTCACCGCTGCCAAAAATTCCTTGCGCTTACACTTCCATCGCAATAGGCTGAAATTTTTTTCTCCGTCTATACAATCATTATTCAAATACTGCTGTATGGATTTTTCTATACACCTCTTTTTGATATCGTCAGAATTTAAAAACCTATTTTTCCCCGAAATTTCACCGAAGTCTCTCCTTAAATTTCGTAATTTTCTCAAATATGTTACAATAACTCGAAAAGTATCAAAATAAGTTTGAAGAATTTTTACCAGGTCTTGGAGACATCACGATATACTTATTACCTACTGATTCATGATGCCACTTGATCATATGTGAAGAAAATTTCCGTAAGTGTAATTGAGGTAGGCCCTGATCCAATAGTAAAAATTCAAAACCCATGCGATGAAAATTGAGATGCAAGAACCTTACGCTGAACTTCTCCGCAGAGCTTCGAAAGGGTTTAGCGGAAGGATCCCTCGCGTCCCAGCTTCGTCGCAGGGACTGGACACTTATACCAAGACCCACACTACCATACTTTAGATAATGACGCGTGCTTTCGGATATCAGAGTTTGCCCACTCTAACTTTATATACCATAAATACTGACAAATTTTTTAAATTTTCTAAGGGTCTATCATTAGAATGGAATTATAGACGCTTTCTTAAGATCATGTGCTCTCGTTAAGCTCCGCAGATATGTTTTCAGTATACCGGTTATGATATCAGTCATTGCGGTGGCCTCGCAGAGCGACGAGGTTCAAATTTAGTGCGTTACCGCATGGAATATCAATTTTTATTTAGTAAATCTTCTTTTTTGACCTTATCATTGAAAACTGTGTTGTATCGTTCTTACGTTTCGTAGGTCAATGACAACTCATCCTTTTAACGTTTCAACCCTGTAGAGGGCCCTCTTCAGAAATGTAATTTTTATTTATATTCCGTAAATTACAGTTCTGAAGAGGGCCCTCTACAGGGTTGAAACGTTAAAAAGATGAGTTATCATTGACCTACGAAACCTAAGAACGATACAACATCAATTTTTATGGTCGACCGAGAAAGTTTCCTTAACATATCCGAGATTCCTAGATCAGTCCAGAGCGGTAGCAAAAGCCAGTCGAAAATTGATCGAAAATTGTATTTTATGGTGTTTTATAAAGTGTAGCGAGCGACGAAAGACCCATCAAGATCTGAGGCTATATTTTTTGGGCCAAGGAATCACTTCTGCAAATCAGAGTACAATCCGTGATCCGAAGGCCGAACATTTTCCTTGTGTAATCGATGATTTGATTTATTGAAAAGTATACGCGAATACTCACGCTCTGTACGACTGACTTTTTTCGGATTGATTCACCAGTTTTCTGTTTTCTCTGAGGCATAGGTGATAGGCTATGCCGCTTTTGTATCCGACACCGCTTATTGCCGGATGACGATAATCTGACATTTATTAGTCTCTCTCTGGTTTCTGGAAGTTTGATGATCCGACAGTTACTACATTCAAAACAAGATGAAATTTACAAACGTGTTCGTGTGACGGGTCGAAATTTTATTCTAGAAAATGTTGCAAGATTCAGGGTGAAATGTCGATTTCTGAAGAATGAATATTTATACTGCTCCTCGTAATTGAGTGGGTGAATAATGTATTCACAAGAGTAATTATGGAAAGGATTCATCAATTTCCAACCGTGGCCAAACAAAGCTTACTGATATTGTGAACAAATATCACTTGCACATAACAAGCTACCAAACCAATACCAAGCCACCAACCTTGATGACGATGCTTTTTTATGACATTAATATTTTCACTAAATTCTTCAAAAGTTTTGCAATTGGATTTAAAATAACTCAGCTTCGGGAATAAATCTACGTCAATAAACACTCAGCTACTGGATATTTCGCAAACAGTTGATCTCATTCTAATTGCTTCCCAATGAAATTTAATATTCTTCATCGATATCGTTTGTTAGGGTGTTCCTAAGTGCCATTGACTATTGATTGAATCATAGTTCTATTGAGATTGAACAATACTTACCACCGTACACAATAATACTCTGGTTCTTGCGGGTTCCGAAGTATTACGACGGGGATGACGATTGGAGCAGCTAAGGGAGGCAAACCGCGTGGATCCCGATTATCCTGTACTAAAACCCCTGAGCATTGGTGGATGCTCTCGACGAGGTGTTGGGCCCAGATACGGGGAGAGGTTTCGAGGGAGAGGTTTTTGAGGTGGCAGTCCAAGACACTGGTTTGAAGACAGAGGTTTGATTTTAATAATCGGTAGGTTTGGCGGTGTACAGTAGATTGGAGGTCACCCCGCAACAAGGGAGCCTCTGAGAGGTTCGGGAGGGAGAGAGATAGGCTAGGGGACTCGCGACAAGTCCCGGCTATCTCACTGGCTCGTCTCCCAGTTAACGACTGACTTTTGAACCCACAACCCGGTCTTTATATACCCGAAATATGCCTACGTACCTCGGTGGAAGGGGCACAGGTCAGGGAGGATTCGAGGTTTTTGGGAAAAATCCTGCAGCTGTCCCTGACTTGGCTGACGTGGCACGCAGGCGATACCTGGGTATACGGGTTTGTGGGGCGACTAGCCACGCTGGCTAGTCCAGGGTAACGGTACCCTGGGCAAAGGCCCAGATAACAATCGTGCGGCGCACGAAATCATCACGACGTGCGGATCACGTCGTGCGGGCGAAAATGCATCACCCTCGCTAGCACAAAGTGCGCAAGCACAAGTGTCAGCGCTACGAGTCGCACTGAGCCCTCACGCGTGTGAGAACGCACAATCATGCGTGCTGCTAACATGCGTCGCACCACATGCAGACGCGGTGATGTCAGTGGGCAATCATCGATATATTTTTTAACAAATTTTTTTTTCAGCAAATTTTTTTATTTTCACTTCCATACGCAATTGATATTATATGTATATATATATGTGCGACGACTTCGATTAACAAATATTTGAATGTTGTAAAAATGTACAAGTGAAAATTATGAAAATTGTCACCATGAGAATCACGATTTATATTCAATCTATAAATCGAAATTCAGATTTTCAGATTAATAGATATTTATATTTTTATATAGCCTAGTTTTTCCATCTGTAGACCATTTGAATTAACGCGTGGTTTGCAACGTACAACGTTGAGCGATGTACGTAGTAAACATAGCTCAAGACTCTTACTTGACTAGTTCAGTCCTCTCTCACCCGGCATCCCACCTCCATAGAGATATATAATTCCCGCCTCGCGCAAACCCGCCAGACGCCATATTGCTTTGATTCTTGTTTACCGTCGCTGGCGTGTTTTGTTTCGAGTTCGAAATTGAAATTACTATCGTGTTATAATCGTGCACCTGTGTGGTGACATTTAAGTCAAGTTCGCCGTTTACTCGGGCCTGCCCGAGTCGAAATTTAGGCCCTCGTATGTACCTGCAAGTCCTCCGTTTGGTAGGACGTAGTAGGACCTATGGAGGACTAACTTTGTATTGAAAAGAGGACCTATTCTAGCCCTAAACGTGGCAGATATTTCCATTTCTTCCACGTTTAGGTCCAAAGTAGACATCTTTAGAACCTCTACAGGCCCTCTTTAGCCTCAGGACCTCTACAGGCCCTCTATAGCCTCAGGACCTCTACGGGTCCTCTATACCCTCTATATCCTCAAGACCTCTACAGGTCCTTTGCCATAAAATGTACATGGGATGCTACGTCCACGAAAAACTGACCCCCGGAATTTCAGTCATTGAATATTGAGATAAATACTTGAATTTGATTTCGATATTTAGATTGATTGACACGTGAGTAGTGATACCAAATGCAAGTATTGATCATAATATCCAATGGCTGAAAATGAATTGCCCGAGTTGCTCATATTTTCGTGGATGTGAGAGTCATCTCTAAATTAGAAGGGATGAATTATATAGAGACAATTATTATGATGAAGATTTATTTGCATATATTAACATCTAATTGTACATATCAATTTTATGAGGAAGCACGTATTTTACATGTTTTGATAATAATAATTTTACATTTTCCTGTTGGACATACTATGTAACTCAATCATTCACCTACACGTATAACTGCAGTCATGGCTTTCAATACTGCGGTGATTGTATCCATTACTTTGGCAAAAATTATTGCAATTCAAATTCTCATCACTTTTGTCATAAATACCCGGGAAAAATGTTTATATTCGGTCATATAATATAATTATTATAACTGATCAGACATGATTACATCCGAAAATTGCCCCACCTAACCATGTATGGTCATACACAGAATCAGATGTAGTCAGATATGATAAAGACATGATCAAATACGATTGTTGTGTGCAAATTTATACATAGAAATTATGATCCGATCTATTATTATCAAAGATCATGTAGCTTTTGAAATGAGTAGGTATCGGTAGTAATTACAGGTAGAATTCCAGCAATTGATTACACGTTTTCTATTCTGTATAAGACCGTAATGTTTTGGAATAGTATAATTATTATCAGTATAAAAAGATATAGGATAATGTATTGAAACAAGTTATACCTGTAAGAGCGGTGATAGTAAATAGCTATGAAAGTGAAGCTAGTAACCATACTTAGCAGCCAAAAGTGCTGAGGACGTGTTCCAATTGGCAAGTGCGTGTCACGCACTTGCACTTGTGACGTCACGAAAGTCGTTTTCGACTAGGAACAATCAGAGGGCGCGGGCGTCGCTTAATTTCGCAATGTTTACTCTATGACTCTCTGTCTCTTTTATCTCTTGAAACAGTAAAGACTTTTCCCGCGCACTCTTCTGACATCGTAAATATATTTTGAACGTGTATCGCATATTGGTGCGAATAAAAGAAAAAAATAAAGACGTTTAATTGTTTATAAAATATGATTACTGATGAAATGCGTCTCGTTGTGTGGATGGTTATCCGTCAAATTATCCGAAGAAACCGGGAAATAGAAGAAACGTACGCCAGACGCCTAAATTGGTACTATTTGTTGGCATTACGATTGTTCCGGCAGATAAATCATCAGGTGAGGTTCGGTTACAAAATAATTTTATTATATTGCGGATATAGTATTTTTCTAATTTTTTTAGAGAGTGCCATATTGTCAAACTATCATTGGGTACAACGAGCGTCTCATTGGTGCACTGATGTGGGGAGAAGAAAGGGAAACTAGGGAACATCTGCGCGTCAACCCACAAAGTTTACGTAGGCTTGTGTAGTTATGCCGTCGCCCTAATCAAAAACGTTCCGGCTGGTGCGTCGAATTCGAAGTAAGCATATGACACTTCATACACGTGCTGTATTGAATTTTCCGTTCGACAAGTTCACTATGAAGGTGCAGTTAATTCAACGATCAAATTTCCAGGTGATGGTGTTTCTCTTTTGGATGGCTTGTGGTACTTCGTACCGCGTTGTTGGATCTGCGTTTGACGTGCCACGAACAACAATACATCGCTTTGTTCACAAAACGTTGAATAGGGTTATTGCATTACTGCCAACAATTGTCCGATTACCTTCGGAAGAAAGACTTCCAGTAATCGGAGAAGGATTTGCGAGGAAAGGACGCTCTGCTATTTTCAGACAATGTGTAGGTGCGATTGATGGGTGCCACATCCGGATCATGTGTCCACCTGCGTTGCATGATCAATACTACAATCGTAAACAATTTTACTCGATCAACGTACAAGCTCTAGTGGATGATTCCGGGTTATTCATTGATGTTGTCAGTGGATTTCCAGGAACAGTCCACGATAGTAGAGTGTTCCGCAACAGCACACTGTTTCAGCGCAGTCTTTATCCACCCGAAGGACATTTTATTGTAGGAGACAGCGGGTATCCTTGCAGACGTCACCCAGTGACCTTAATCACACCCTTTCGGGCTCCCCTAACAGCAGAAGAGAGGATTTTCAATCATGCACTCAGTCAAGCAAGAATAGTTGTGGAAAAGGCATTCGCGACATTGAAGATTAGATGGCGATCAATCTTCACCAAAGCTTTAGAAGTAAAAATTGACACTGCCATTAAGGTAATAGCAGCATGTATTGTAATGCACAACATCTGCATTACACATGGAGATATACTAGAAAATATAGATGATCCACCAGCGCTTCCACCACGTCGCATTCAGCGTGATGAACGAGATGGAAATGATCTACGGAGACTTTTTTTACGTTTGTTCACCATTGAACAAATGAACCAATGAGTAGTGGCTGTATCAGTGTTCTATATTCTACGACGCATGTATCAGTGCAGAAGACTACAATCTAAATTTTATGTATATACACTACAAATGTTTAGTAAATTTTGTACCTGTGAGTTCTAAGTTCGAAAGATAATGTAACTTATAATAAGTATCTTTTCAACCAATGTTCCATGGATATTTAATATTTCGATTAAAACTGTGATAATTCCTATAAAATACGTTTCAATTTCTGCAGTAAACGAATCGAATCCCAGTATCGAACAGAACAAACATACCTAAGTAATAAGAACTGAATGTTGGATCTACATAAATATTAGCCATGAGTAAACTCATGCGCAAAATTGCTTGTGTAGCGGTAAGTAACAGCATGCATTCTTGACTCGTGGAATGAAAATAGATCTTGTGTCAAAAGTTATGGATTTATACATTTATTGTGATATAGTTTCAAAAGATTCTTCTTCAAAGAGTAATAGTATTCATTTCTCGGGCATACAATAAGGAGTTGCCTGCTTCTTTCAATACAACACTCTACCTACATCATACGTTCATAACAGTAGTACCAAAAAAATATCTAAATTGGACAAAAGGTTGCTCTAGACTTAGTTAATATTTGTATCACATTTGAACCAGTACGTAAGTACACTTTGTTGCTCAGCTTCATGAACGACTTTGTTAACATTTCTATATATTTAGAACAGTGTGAAGGCACATAGTATTCCCCAGCTAAGTAACACACTTTAGTTAACATTACTGTGTCATTGAAAATAGTACGCAGGCACGAAATGTTCTTCAAGTTAATGTCAGACTTAGTTTTACATCAGTTATACATCGTCGTACTTTAAATAGTACATAGGTACGAAGCATTACCTAACCTACACGGTATATATACTATCCGACACTATAATGTATAAAATACTACCTACATTAGATTGTGAAATTAGTGTCATGTTAAATCATATGATATCTTCGTTAACAGTGAGGCTGAACGATTAATCAGTCAATCTGAAGAAACAATTGAAATCGAAAACGTCGACTATTGATTAATCGCCCAGCCCTAATTACGTAATATCAAAATGAGAGTACACAAATAAAATATCTAACTATAAATGTTAAAGATAAGACTCAGTTGAAATCTGTCAATAATAGGTACTTCAATATCACCACTGAAGAGCAGACTACGCAGCCTTTTTGTTATAAAAACTAGATTTTTGTGATAAATGTAAAAAAAATGTATGATCTGCGATGGAAGCGTTTACCCATTAAACTGAAAGAAATCGGAACGATTGAGTACACCGTAAACAAAATGAACCCGAACTAGGTAAAAATAATTGTCGATCCATTATAATTCTTCAGGACATCCTAAAAATCTTCGTGAAGAATTGACCCACCAGTGTTTTCAATTCGATTTAATTGTAGTTCATCATTTCGTTTTCAGGACACTCATTTTTCTTCAGTTTAATGGTTGCTGGAAACCTTCGTCAGTATCTTGGCTTTCAGAGGTTTCCTGCACTTTCATCGCCAACCACCGACATTTTTTCGCATTTTGATTGACACAAAGTATCACATGCTGTAGCTTTCTTAAAGATAATATCACTTTTTCATGTAGGTAACTTATTTCTTAAACCTATGAAATATTGCCGTGGTTACTTAGATCGAATTAAAACATATGGTTACACTTGCAGCATTGTCTTTCTTAGGTATCAAATGAACAACACTGGCAAGATGTACGCGTTACAATGGCTGGATTTTCCGGAACACCCTTACTTCAAACCCATTTACTGCTTTTCCAGGAAATCTCGTAACACCTCGATGAGATTGCTGTCCAACTCTTGAGCTTTAGCACGGCGGCGATCTTGCTTTTCCAAGTCTTCTTTCATAGCAGATACCAGATCAGCTATAACATCTTTTCTCGGGTTGTTACGCCTACGCCTAGTAGGACGCACAATTGGATCGTCCACCTCCTCTTCCAGCAGTAACGCACGACGTGAACTCGAGGTGGATGCAAGGACCGAACGCTGGGACTGTTGATTATTTTTAATCAACATACATATGTTATAGGTAGGAACGTTAAAGTGTTGCACAATCGCGCAGCGGTGTACAGGTGTAATCGAGATACGAAAACATGGTAGATAGATTTTAGTCACAAACCTGAGCAGGCAAAGTATTTACTGCAGTAGAAATTGCAGGCGATGAAGAACCAGTATCGTCACACAACAAAGACATGCTGTCAGATGGTATAGTTGCTGATGAACTGGAAGTTTTTGTGGCGGCTGATTCAAGCAGCAGCAGTGGCTTGATTGTATGTCGATTAGACATGAACTTATTCATTTCTACAAAAAAGGACCACTGATGAGCCCCATGCGGCTTCTCTTCCAACCCCCGTCCGGTCGAAGGCGTCATTATGTCTTTGTATTTGTCCTGCAAGTTCTCCCACTTCTTTTTACACTGGGCGGATGAAGCACCGCAATTGAGATTGACTGCTACAAGTTCCCACCTATTGGATTTTGGACCATGTCTGCCAGTAAATAGGTGGTTTAATGCTGCCCTCGTATTAATTAGGCTAAAGACGTCACTTTCTTTCCCTGTGAAATGTTAGAGTTTACTGTTACGTGCTGTAATACCTGCACTTGATATCGAATGAAGAAGTCATATAACGTGAAGAATGTTTGTGCGACTGAATTATTTTTGTACAAATCATGCCGATTCAGGTTAAAAAAAGAACGTGAATATTGACTTAATATTATAAAGGATGTACATTTTCGTTTTATTAGTTTTGTGAAGCATTTTATAATGATCATTAAAGCTAACAGTATGTAGCGAAGTTAGTGGCGAGGAAGTCTTTAGAGCTGAAGACCATCAGGTGAATTATTAAATATATCAAATCATACTTACAGTGAAACACAGGTTGTTCCATTACGTGAAAATGTTGACAAATTTTTCCTTTGTGCTCAACAAAATCTCGATCGCTGTCGAACTCGGCAATTCTAATTCCTATGCTAAAGTCATAGTAGCCATACTGCAAAGATGGCGACCTCAGAGGCATAAGTGGGGATAACGGCTAAAGCTGGCAAAATGAGCGTGGGAGAGAGTCATAGAGTAAACATTGCGAAATTAAGCGACGCCCGCGCCCTCTGATTGTTCCTAGTCGAAAACGACTTTCGTGACGTCACAAGTGCAAGTGCGTGACACGCACTTGCCAATTGGAACACGTCCTGAATTCAATTGGAATCAGACAATGAGGCCCAAGTGTCAAAATTTTGTGAAATATTGTGCAAAGTGAATACTTTTACAAAAATAAAGACATGAATCTTACTATGTCCTTCTATCCAGGAAAAGCTTGCAATGTTTGGCTAACTTATGGCTGTTAGCTTCAGCTTCATCAAATAGCTTCAAGAAATACTATACATATAAGCCACAGAAAAACTAATTAGGTACATACATTATAGGTACTTAAACTATTTAGATCGTATAGTTATAGATCGTAGTGAAGTCAAATTAAGCGCAATAAACTATCGACTACATAACACGGGTAGTACACTCGCATACTATAATGCACCTATATTGAAATTACCAAAACTCCGTATTTTTCTTTCTCCCTGTGTTCAAATACACAATTTTTCAACTAAATCAGCGTTCAAGTATACGTAATCAAAATTTCATTCATCAAGGGGGGACTTCGGTGAGAGATTTCCGCTATTAGAGTTCGTACAAAGAAATCCTTCCAGCAGTTTTTCAATAATGGTAATGTGGACTGTGTAAAAAGAATATTAGTCTCTTGCAATGAAAGTGTAAGCGCAAGGAACCCTGCGAAGAAGATTTTCCTCACCGCTGCCAAAAATTCCTTGCGCTTACACTTCCATCGCAGTAGGCTGAAATTTTTTCTCAGTCTATACTATCATTATTCAAATACTGCTGTACGGATTTTTTTTATACACCTCTTTTTGATATTGTTAGAATTTAAAAACCTATTTTTCCCCGAAATTTTACCGAAGTCTTTCCTTAAATTTCGTAGTTTTCTCAAATATGTTACAATAACTCGAAAAGTATCAAAATTAGTTTGAAGAATTATTACCAGGTCTTGGAGACATCACGATATACTTATTACTGATTCATGATGCCATTTGATCATATGTGAAGAAAATCTCCGTAGGAGTAATTGAGGGTAGGCCCTGGTCCAATCGTAAAAATTAAAAACCCACGCGATGAAAATTGAGATGCAAGAACCTTACGCTGAACTTCTCCGGAGAGCTTCGAAAGGGTTTAGCGGAAGGATCCCTCGCGTCTCGACTTCGTCGCAGGGACTGGTAACTTATACCGGTCCCCACACTACCATAGTCTAGATAATGATGTGCGCTTTCGGATATCAGACCTTGCCCACTCTAACTTTATATACCATAAATACTGACAAATTTTTAATATTTTCTAAGGGTCTATCATTAGAACGGAATTATGGACGCTTTCTTAAGATCACATAACAGAACAGCTCTATCTCTAGGTACAGAAAATATTGCTTTCTGATATGAAATAAAGTAATCATGTGACAAGTAAACTACTAAAACTACGAAACATCACCCGACGCCACTTTAGTAGTATCATGCACATTTTCCTTACCAAGCAAGTCAGCCGCTGGCCTCTCATCATGTTATCTTGTGCTTACACAAAAATTCATGATTATATTCGTACGGGTCGTGAAAACTTGGATTTTTAGTAAAAACGTACTCTTACGAAGCCAGCTCGTCGGTAACAGACTCGGCGATCCTTTCATCGTCAGAAAAAAAATGTCGCAACGATGTATCACACCTGTAAGCATTGAACATTGCTGTTGGAAGTATATTTTCAACTCAGTTTGTATTTTACTGAAGAGGTGTAGACGATGAAAATAATTACAGGGCAAGGTTAAGTTTTGTGAATAATTACATGACTATTCTATATTCGACCTGTATGTGGTAAAGAAGCTTCTATAATCTCACGTTGTAGAGCAATGGACAACTAGACAACTAAGTTGTGTGATACTTGAAGAGTGAATTCCGGGCAGATAGTCTGAAGTCACTTCGAGACGGTGAGAAAGATTAACGTCCCAGATAACAAAATGCGTGCACAGTGCACGCATAGTGCGTGAACGTTGTGCCACCTAACCCACACGCCGTGAGCTCACAACACCATACATATGCGTCCTCATATGCGTCGCATATGCCACGCACGCGTGATCAGCACGCGTTCGGCATATTGCCCTCCTGTCGTGCGTGGATAAAATTTTATCACAACAATATGATAAAAAATTCGTCTACACTTCATTGGATATGACTATATCCAAATGGATCCGGTTGCATATTGCCGGATACGGGAGTATTACAATTTTTTTTTTCCGTTGCACTGAGACAGTTTCGAACCCAAGGCTGGTTCGCGGTCACCCATCCAACTATTAGTCGCGGTCAATGTTGCTTAACTTCGTTGTACGCTTCAAGTCCGGTGTTGTAATGGCTCCAACTATTTCATTGGAGACTTAGTGATTCTTTGTCATTTTATAACGATGACGAAGTATTTACCTATTTTCACTTGATCACATCTCCCATAACCGACCATACTCATCAGAGCAATAATCTATGTATATCATATTTTTGTATAATATATAATGGGGCATTCCACGCCAACTCGACCACTGTTAAACCCCGACCATCTCAAAATAATTTCATGTTTTTTTCTCATATTCTACTAATTAATAAACGCGTCCTGAATTTTTGAAAGATTTTTTTATCAACCCGTTATTTTATTATGAACTTTTTAAGTTTATTGAAAAGGCCCATTTTTAAAAATCTGAAAAAATTCTCAAAAATCCAGTGGATGACATAGAACAGCCTCCCGTTTCTCGTAATGTGGAACACATTTTTTTTTTTTTTACTTCATTTCGGAATTTGTCAATTTTGAAAAGTGTCGCATCAATGAATTGGAACGAAATACTTGATGAATTTGGTGAAACTGAACCTCGACAAGTGAATTGACCTTTATTTGACGCTTTCGATTTGATCCTGTGTTAACTTCAGTTTTCAAAATTGAAAAATTCCGAAATGAAGCGAAAAAAAATAGAAAAAAAATTGGTTTCACATTTCAAGGAACGGGAAGCTGTTCTATGTCATCCACTGGATTTTTAGAATTTTTTCAGAGTTTTAAAAAGGGGCGTTTTCAATAAACTTCAAAAATTCATAAAAAAATAACGGTTTCATAAAAAAATCTTTTAAAAATTCAGGACGCGTTTTTTAATTAGTAGAATGTCAGAAAAAAACATGAAATTATTTTGATATGGTCGGGGTTTAACACTGGTCGAGTTGGCGTGGAATGCCCCAATACTATTCATGTGGCATATGATTGTGAATCATCTGAGAAATTAGTAATCATCAGTAATTTTAGCTATGCTCGCAAGGAAGTACCTTGAAAACGGTACGAAAAAAGTTCAGAGTTAAACTTTCATGGAATCTGAATAGTTGTAGGTACTTGCATCTTCGTGCCTAGTGTAATGACCAGGTTAAAATTTGGCGTAAGTTTCTATCCCAAAGCCACTTGACCTGTTTGTATCTATAAACCACATATAGGCTTCCGGCGAGTCCGGTTTCAATTGAATATAGTTCTATCTGAATGGATAGGATCATGTCTAGTCTTGAAACGATCAGATTTGCTTTTATCCAAGACGTACATCTAGATTGACAAATGTATCTAACTGAATCTGGTCGGACACAACAACGTTGGGTCAACTAAATATCATTGTATCTTAATGGAGCCAAACATATTCAATCAATACTTGAATTTGATAGAATTGGATGACATTATTTTCTCTCGGGTATAGATAGTCGTCACGAATTCTGAATTACTTTTTATATCAATATATAAAATTGACACTGAATTATAAATAGCTTTGTATTAATCAGCTCTGATTTGCGTCAAAAAATATGCAGTAGGTATCTTGAACCCTGAATTTTGCTCAAATCAATTTAGTCATTATACATACTGTGACGGGATGTACAGCCGACGGTCGATAACCCGCCATTAGCGTATGGTAATTACCATACGAACACATCGATCCAGCGATCGATACCCTATCGACCGACGGCCTACATCCCGTCACCAGAGTCAACCGGCCATCCGCCAGATGAGCCGGACCGTAGTTCACAGGCCGCCGATAGGCGCGCCGCTTCCCGCAGCCAGAGCGCACCCGAGCGCAGTTATAACGACTGGCCAGACCAGCAGCGAGCAGTCTCGATCGACCAGCCAAGCCGGGCGCTCCCGACCAAGCTCACTGATCTTGACTCTCTTTTGGACTGTAGGGTGCGACCTCAGACCACCCGGGATAGAGTCTCGCGTTTAGACACCGCGACTTTATTGTACCGTAGACCGTTCCGTTTATTCCGTTAGAACCTGTATAAATTTAGGCCGTAGCATTTAATACCGTACCGTACTTTAATTCTCCTGTAATATTCATTTATTAATTTGATTCGTTATTTCATATTAATATTAAACACTCATTTGAACTTTAGTATTTAATATTCCTGATATAAGTTAGACATTTTCGGAGATAGAACTCCTTTAATATTTCCTTTAATATTTTCTTGATATATTTTCTTGATATATATAATTTCGGAGTTTAGGACTCCTTTAATAATTCTTAATAACTGATTATCTCTCATTTATTTTCATAACTAGAATTTACTGCGCGCATAGGTTAAGATAGTAATAAGAGTATAGGCAATTTAGTTATAAGTCAAGCTGACTGTAGCCCGTATATTTTTGTATTCCAGAGACTCCGCCGCCGTCTGCGACCCGGAGAATCCCATACCGTGATTTCTTGAATAAATTGATTATTATTTTCTTATAAATATAAACAGTGTGTTATCATTCACACTCCTCTTTACTTCCCTTTCCTTAAATCTGACCCTGGTTTACTCTGAGCATCCGGTGGAAAGGGGAGCGACCACTTCCACCTTGGTCGCCCACAGGGTACACCGTTACAAATGGCGCCCGAACAGGGACCGATTTTTCTTTCTTGAGGCAGCAGTCAGCTCGATTTTTTTTTTTAAGTATAAGCTAGTCTTAAGTACCGAACATTGTAAAACCCGACCCAGAAGAAGATGGCATCAGAAGCGACAGGAACCGCCTGGATCTATGGCCTAAAGAAGGAAGCGGTAGAAACGTTACTGAAACGAGTAAACGTAGACTCCATTGGGACACTAGACGAACTCCGCAAACGCTTGGCGGCGTTTATCCGTACTAACCCAGACATCATCATCAAGCCGAAGGATACGGCAGACGCAGATGCGTCCCATACCGATAGGAGGGCAGATGGTCAAAACCTGCCAACCCCGCCACCTCCACCTCCACTACCCCCGCCACCGCCCGCAATCCAACCGTCTCCGCAACAGGAAGATCCTCCCGAAACACATGGACCAAGAAGGGACGCCATAGAAACGCTACTGAGCCAAGTAGACAGACGCCCCGACGAGTCACTAGACGACCTCCGTAAACGCCTGGTGGCATTTATCTACAACAACCTAGACGTTATTGCCGAACCGAGAGAGACAACGAGCGCAGGACCGTCTCACGCCGATAGGAGGGCAGAGGGTCAAAACCTGCCGTCTGCGCCTCCACCCGAGCAGTCGAGTGCATCCCCACAAAATCCGCCAAATACCGAACCGCCGCGAAACCCGCCACCTCCCCAAAGCCAACCACCCCCGCAAAACCTGTTACACTCCACCCAACTACCGAACTCTCCGCTCCTGATACAGATATCCGACCCTCCACCGCCGATGCACGGGGCAACACAGAGGATGGCGGACGAGCCAAACGTCATCGACCAAGTTCGGAAGTGGAACTGCCACTTCGATGGGAAGGACGTCCACTCCTTCCTCGAACGCGTGGCCGAACTGAAGGAAGCATACCAGATCACCGACCGCCAGCTACTCCGCAGTCTCCCCGAACTCCTGAAGGGAGAGGCCCAACTATGGTACCGCAATGCCAGAGATAGTTGGTACGACTGGGCTAGTTTTGAAGAATGTCTAAAGCATTACTATGTCCCAGCCGGAGAAAGAAGGATGTTGGACAAACAAATCCGAGACCGCGTCCAAGGAGAAAACGAACCCGCCAGAAAATTCATCACGACAGTCCAGACCCTCATGCGCCGCAGAGGCGGCATGCGACCAGAAGAGCAACTCGATGTTCTGTACTTCGGCCTCCGACCCGCATACCGCATGTACATCCACCGCGACATGGTGGATTGCATCGGTCGACTAGTACAGAAGGCAGACGAATACGAGGAGCTGACCAGAGAGCAGAGACAGGGTACAGCAAATAGTGTCATAAAGAACACCGGTACAAATGGCACGAAACCCCGAGCCAACGAAACCGTAGCCGCGAGTTCACAGGCCAGCTACTACGACCGTAAAGAATGCTGCTGGCGATGCAAGCAAAGAGGACACAGCCGCCACGATTGCAAACAAGCCTCTAAATTGTTTTGCTCCTGGTGTGGGAAAGACGGAGTCTTCTCCAGGGACTGCAATTGCCTACGTCCGGGAAACGAGGAACCGGCCGGGTCAGCAAACTAGAACCGATCCGGCCGCTAACAGACGAACGCCTCCGATTAAAAGTGGAGATAGCCGGCTACTCCACCATGGCGCTGCTAGACACTGGCGCAGCGGCGTCATACATCAACCGCGAAATGGCAGAACGATGCTACCAGACCGGATGGACCAGACACGACGAACGATCTTTCGCCACCCTAGCCGATGGGACCGAGACCAGCATGGACGAAAAAGCCGAAGGACTGATCGCGATAGAGGGCCAACTCATTCGCCACTCGTTTTACGTCCTACCGTCATTAGGCTACGAAATCCTGATCGGAACCGACCTCCTACGCGTACTCGACATCCGGGTAACGATCGCCGGACGAGAAATCGACCCCGCGACGTGTAGACTGACCGATGTCACACCACGGGGCCTAGACCAACCTGGTGGTCTAGCCGCGATCGCGCCGCGAGAACGAGACAACCTGCAACAGTTCCTGGACGAGGAACTTCCGAAGTTCGAAAAAGTCAGTGGCGCAACTCCACTGACTAAGCACCACATCCGATTAAAAACCGACCGACCGATAAAACAACGGTACCGACCGCGAAACCCCGCGATGCAAGCCATCATTGACGCGGAGGTGAAGAAAATGCTAGAAGAGGGGGTGATCGAACGAGCATACGGCCCCTGGAGCTCCCCCGTAGTAATTGTCAAAAAGAAAGACGGCAAAATACGGTTCTGTATTGACTACCGGAAAGTCAACGAGGTGACCGAGCGCGATGCCTACCCGCTACCCCAGGTAAACGCTACCCTCGACAAGCTCAGGGGAGCAAAGTACCTGACCACCATCGACCTCAAGAACGGGTATTGGCAGATACCACTGACCGCAGCGAGCAAACCGATTACCGCATTCACAGTCCCAGGGAGGGGACTATTCCAGTTCAAGGTGATGCCTTTTGGCCTCCACTCAGCGCCAGCCACGTTCCAACGCCTTCTAGACCAGGTGATCGGACCAGACATGGAGCCACACGCGTTTGCCTACCTAGACGACATCGTGGTGGTAAGCAAAACGTTCGACGAACACTTGCAACACCTACGCGAGGTATTCCGCCGACTCCGCGCCGCGAACTTACGAATGAACGCCGACAAGTGCCACTTTTGCGTGACGAACCTAAAATACCTAGGCCACGTAATCGACGAACAGGGCATCCGTACCGACCCGGACAAAATCGAGGCCATCCGGAAGATAAACGCACCGACAAACAGGAAGGCACTCCGCCGATTCTTAGGAATCACATCGTGGTACAGACGTTTCATACCAGATGTCGCCACGATCGCAGCACCCCTGCACGAACTCCTGAAAAAACGGACAAAATGGCAATGGGAAGCCTCTCAGGAAGAAGCGTTCCATGAATTAAAAGAGCGCCTCATCACAACACCAATACTCGCCTGCCCTGACTTCAACAAACCGTTTACACTGCAAACCGACGCTAGTTCCATTGGCCTAGGCGCCGTCCTGACCCAAGAAGAGGATGGAGAAGAAAGAGTCATCGCCTACGCCAGCCGTACGTTGAATCAAGCAGAGCGAAACTACTCCGTCACAGAAAAAGAGTGTCTCGCTGTTGTGTGGGGAATCCGCAAACTGAGGGCATACCTAGAGGGATACCGTTTTACCGTCATCACCGACCACCAGTCCCTCAAGTGGCTACAAAAACTAGACAGCCCCTCAGGCCGACTCGCTAGATGGGCCCTCGAACTACAACAGTACGACTTCGAGATCCGCTACCGAAAGGGAGAGGAAAACGTTGTAGCAGACGCACTGTCACGGAACTTCCTCCACGCAATCGATCAACCGATCACATGCTCGTGGTACCTCACGATGAAGAAGGCCGTACAGGACGAACCCGACCGCAACCCGGAATTTTGTATCCAGGACGGTGTGCTATACAAACACATCCTCCACACACTCGACTTCAACGACACCAGCGAGAAAGAAGATTGGAAAAGATGTGTCCCCAAAGAGCAACGCGCGCGAGTGCTCTCGGAGAACCACGACGACCCGACCGCCGGACATCTTGGCATCGCCAAAACGTTAAGCCGACTAGCCCGAAACTACTACTGGCCCGGTATGTTAAGAGAGGCAACCCAGTATGTACGAGCATGCGGTAACTGCCAGCGAAACAAACCGATGCAGCAAGCAACCGCCGGACAGATGCACGCAACCTTGGTGACCGAACCTTGGGAGCACGTCTCCGTAGACCTCGTCGGACCACTACCCCGGTCAAGCACGGGTCACACACAGCTAGTGGTGATACAGGACCGTTTTACGAAATGGGTCGAGGTAAAACCCTTACGAACCGCCACCGCCACCGCCGTCACGAAAACCGTCAAAGAACTAGCCGTACTCCGACACGGATGTCCAAAGATATTCACAACTGACAACGGGAAGCAGTTTGATAGCAAGGAGTTTACGAAGCTAGTCCAGCAGTACAACATCACGAACCGCCGAACACCGCCGTACACACCGCAGTGCAACCCCGTCGAAAGGGCCAACCGAGTGCTGAAAACGATGATCCGCCAGTACGTTAACCAGAACCAGAAAACGTGGGACGAACTCATACCAGAATTCGCGTTCGCCTACAATACGTCCAAGCACGACGCCACGGGGTACACACCAGCGTACCTAAACCTCGGCCGAGAACTCCCCGTACCAGGGGGTGTCGAGAGGAAGAACGACGGACTAACCGCGGAAGCCCGCTTAAAAAGACTACGAGAGGCGTACGAACTCGTACGGGTAAACCTCGCACGAGCGTTCCAGAAACAACAACACTACTACAACCTGAGACACCGAGACTGGCGACCCCAGCTAGGACAGACAGTCCTAAGGAGGACACACATCCTCTCCGACAAGGCCGCCAATAGAAACGCCAAACTAGCGCCTCGTTACGAAGGGCCGTACACCGTACATCGCGTAATATCGCCCGTGATATTCGACCTGAAACCAGAACGAGGAAAGATAGTCACACACATCCACGTACGCGATCTCAAGCCGTTCACGAAGAACGACGTGGACGAATGATAAATATTCGGATCATGGCCACCCGCAAATGTAAATAGCAATAGAATAAGCAATAGGTTAAGAATAGCAAATAAGTTAGAATAGTACAAACACTACCCCCATAAGCGTTCCGCTTACACCCCGAAGAGGAGGGGGGTGTGACGGGATGTACAGCCGACGGTCGATAACCCGCCATTAGCGTATGGTAATTACCATACGAACACATCGATCCAGCGATCGATACCCTATCGACCGACGGCCTACATCCCGTCACCAGAGTCAACCGGCCATCCGCCAGATGAGCCGGACCGTAGTTCACAGGCCGCCGATAGGCGCGCCGCTTCCCGCAGCCAGAGCGCACCCGAGCGCAGTTATAACGACTGGCCAGACCAGCAGCGAGCAGTCTCGATCGACCAGCCAAGCCGGGCGCTCCCGACCAAGCTCACTGATCTTGACTCTCTTTTGGACTGTAGGGTGCGACCTCAGACCACCCGGGATAGAGTCTCGCGTTTAGACACCGCGACTTTATTGTACCGTAGACCGTTCCGTTTATTCCGTTAGAACCTGTATAAATTTAGGCCGTAGCATTTAATACCGTACCGTACTTTAATTCTCCTGTAATATTCATTTATTAATTTGATTCGTTATTTCATATTAATATTAAACACTCATTTGAACTTTAGTATTTAATATTCCTGATATAAGTTAGACATTTTCGGAGATAGAACTCCTTTAATATTTCCTTTAATATTTTCTTGATATATTTTCTTGATATATATAATTTCGGAGTTTAGGACTCCTTTAATAATTCTTAATAACTGATTATCTCTCATTTATTTTCATAACTAGAATTTACTGCGCGCATAGGTTAAGATAGTAATAAGAGTATAGGCAATTTAGTTATAAGTCAAGCTGACTGTAGCCCGTATATTTTTGTATTCCAGAGACTCCGCCGCCGTCTGCGACCCGGAGAATCCCATACCGTGATTTCTTGAATAAATTGATTATTATTTTCTTATAAATATAAACAGTGTGTTATCATTCACACTCCTCTTTACTTCCCTTTCCTTAAATCTGACCCTGGTTTACTCTGAGCATCCGGTGGAAAGGGGAGCGACCACTTCCACCTTGGTCGCCCACAGGGTACACCGTTACAATACCATGCAAGTACGTATATAGAATATTCTATATACGTACTTGCATGGTATGTTTAATAACTAAATTCATGCGACATGCGGCTGCCATGAGCCCGCACGCTTTATTACCTGGGATACATTACAATAAACCAAATACGTATTCATTTTATATAATCCTATGCTACTTCAAAAAAACATTCAAAATATGAAGTTTTTATTATTTTACACTTCATCTTCAATACCCGCGCGCACGTTGTGATATGGTTGTGATCTTATAGTGCACCTCGCACAAAATGATCACGCCATGCAACATCGTGCATCTCGCACGAAATAATCACAGAGTGCGCCACGCACCAAGTGACTGCACGGTGCGCTCCGTTTGCCTGCACTAAAATAACCGTCGCGTCGTGATGCTGAAAATCCTATATTTTTGCACGCACTGTGTGATTTTCACGCCATGACGGTAACCTGCGCCAACACGCTTGTTATCTGGGGTTAGACCAAAGTTAGGTTAGGTAGCGGGTTACGGGATGCCCGAACATAGAAATGTCTTTTGTTTGACGATATCCTTATATAAAATGTGTACATGTTAGAATCACTCACCTGATACCGAGTTCAAGTTCAAATCTGTTGAAGAAGTGAATACACGAAGCAAAATTTTTTAAATTAGTGACCGAGCCATACAATGCGTTCGTAGCCGTTGACATATCGAAACAATATGGCGGCGTCAGGCGAGTTTGTGCCGCTCGCCACGCGGCCACGCCACAGCGCCAGTCTGCGCTATTATAATAGTAATAGTCGTAGTAATAATGATATAATATTTGCTAATTCCTACATTTTTCAAAGTAATTACAGTAGCATTTCAAAAAGGTTTTTCTTCAATCTCACAAATGCCGTGAGCGGTGGAACTATATCTCAAATTTCAAACGGCATAAAGTTGTAATATTCGAAAATCCCACACTTAGAACAATAGTGTAACATCTAAAAAATCTCGATTTAAGAAAATTGCCTTTGAAATGAAATCAGTTCTCAGTCAACGTGACCACATATTCTAATTTTTTTACATCCTATATTGAACGTATTATTTCTCTGGAACGTATTACATGAGAAAAAGGTTTATTTCATACTGCTATTTGGCTGCTGCAGCAATCAAATTATGTAATTTTTTGGTTGGCTGAAGAAACTTGGAGTTGATATTCTAGCTGAGCAGCAGGATATGCTATATATTTTTGACTTGTTATTCTATTGCATTAATTTATTGCAAACGTTTCGGATTATTACAGTATTGCATTGAAATAGATAACCTTTGTTGATTTTGAGTAATTATAAAATGATTCCAAAGATTTTGGGATATTACATTATTGCAGCAATAATGAAAAAAATCGCAATTGCTCTATTGCTCCAATGAATATTAAAAATTCTCGCGCAGAGGTCTTACACTACTGCACCTACAAGAAAATTATTTTTTCTTGTAGGTAGGTATGTGTTACAGTATTGCAAAGCGAATGATTCATTATTTTCAGGTATTAAAAATGCACCTGAGAATTATGTCTTTTTTTCGAGCTGTTTATATTACCCTTATATTAAAAATTCACATGAATATTGTTTGATTTTTTTTCAGTAGTTACGGTATTGCACCAAGAAATCTTTTTTTAGTTGTTACAGTGTTAGACCAAGGAAGGTTGTTTTTTTCGGATATTGCTGTATTGCACCAGAAAAAAACCAATCTTTTCGAAATGTTACAGTATTGCAACAAACAAATTACGTTTTTTTCCCTTATCACTAAATTCTTACTAAATTCACAATAATTTGGATTCATTTTCATTACTTTGATGATTATTAATTGTGTTATTCAATTTTTCAGGTAATTGAAAATTCTACGTTTGATGCATTACTTGTTACTTTAGTAATGCAAACGCAGTAGTTTTCCAATAACTATACTTTTGCAATAATTATTCCGAATGGGTGGAATATTAATTACCAATCCAAATACTCCAGTACTTTTTGAGGACGTCGAGGCACTTAAACAGGCTCTCATACGAGAGGGGTATCCCATAGAGTACCAGAATAGGTTTTAATAGGACGTTCAGGTCCACAAGAGGTCCAACTATGGAAAAGATGGCTCGAGAGGGGTATCCCATAGAGTACCAGAATAGGTTGTAATAGGACGTTCAGGTCCACAAGAGGTCCAACTATGGAAAAGATGGCTCTTCGAAGGTTCTAAAGAGGGCGTGAGGACCAAAAAGTGCTAAATAAGGTTTTACTTAGTACCTGCAGGTTTATATGAGGGCCAAAATTTCGACTCGGGTGTATATCCATTTTCACCATACGAGCTTCTAAAACGGGGGGTTTCGTAGCCTGCGAAGCGTGGCGTAAACGGCGGTATGCAGGCCAGCGGGTACGAAAGTACTTTACAAACCCTAGGGTTTCCAAGCCTCTTATGACAAACCCGCATCGCAGGCTACGAAACCCCCCCTTTTCGAAGCTCTCATGGTGAAAAATAGTATACGCGGCGCGGGGCTGAAACCTCGCGATCGCGCACTCGCCTGTAGATGGCTGCACTAGCGTGCAGCCCGCTCCACGCTCGTTTGCAATCGCTCGGTTTCGCCCCTTGCCCCGTAATCTACTATTCAGGAACACAGTGGTAAGTACATGCATAAACACTTTACCGTATCATAACCTCACTTTTCCGGTAATTCTCACACTTCAAGCGGATTGTCGTTATCTGATCTAAAAGTATTCACCACTATTTGTTTACATTCCAAATTCATAGTAAACGACCGTTTGATAACGTGATCGGTGATCGGACCTTATTATTACTTCGTGCCAGTACTTTTGAAATTCGTGGAATGGATCTCATCTTTTTCTCACCACAGTTGGGAGATTGATAAGCTTTTCATATTTTTTAGCCTATCTTGGTGCTATGTTGTACAATATCCCGAGTAGAAATTTCGGTCAGGCCACAATCAGGGCATGATCAAGCAAACCTTACCACCTGATCAAGTGCTTATTAGGCTGCCTGTTTAGGCCCTGATCAGTAATGTAACGTAACGTTCTAGAATTACCTGATCAGGCTGAGTGTAGGTTTGATTGCCAGGCCCTGATCAGTATTTTACAGCCAGGCCCTGATTAGGTTTGTTGATCAGGCCCCGAAATTTCGGTCAGGCCACAATCAGGGTATGATCAAGCAAACCTTACCACCTGATCAAGTGCTTATTAGGCTGCCTGTTTAGGCCCTGATCAGTAATGTAACGTAACGTTCTAGAATTACCTGATCAGGCTGAGTGTAGGAGTAGATTGTGACAGCCATGGAGAGTCATAACAAACGGGTGTCAGGTTACACCTCGCCGTGTCGGGTTACACCTCGCCGCCGTCCTTGCCCCCCTCCCCCGTCCCCCGCACTGCGATGCTGCGGCCGGCTGTGACTCGGATCAGTGACCTGCTGACTCGGCTGAAAATTATTTATCTTAAAAATCCAAGATGGCGTCCCGTCTCCCGATCTCCCGCTGCTTATTCTTTAAATCCTGGAAATCTCAACTATTACTACTTAAATTTAAAAACCCTGAAAATCTCGGCTATTACTACTTAAATTTAGATACCTGAAATATGGGGAAAATAGGTTGTCGGAATAATCACTAGGTATTTTTTCAAGATTCTTTTTTTATTCTTAAATCTAATATACAGTGATTGATATTTATACAGCGTCCGTCATGACACACTGACGTATGTCGGCAACAACGTACGCCAAAAACAGTCGCGTTATTTCGCAGAATACTATATTATAATAATATCGTCGAAAACCTTCTTCGGCACACGATGCTACAGATTTCCGTGCGTTGTCCCCCTCCTCGCACACCACCGCGCTGATCTGTTGGAGAGTCGGGGTCTTAATCTTCCGCTTCTTCAAAACGGCGCCGAAGTAGCGCACCAAAAGTCCCTTGCATGTGTTGACATCCCCAGCAACAGCCTCCAGCCGCTCCAGCTGCTCATCGATGCAGCACGTTAGATGTTTCAGCCCAACGAATGTAGGCTTCTGCATCAGAATCACAGGTATCCAGCTTTTCTTCGGTCTCTTTGCCGTTGGACCAGCCTCCGCCTCCTCCTCCTCGACTACCTGTGACCCCTCGTCGACCACCCCATCGGTCTTATACAAAGCTATACTTTTCGAGCTGTGCGAGCTGGTGAACCGTAGTGTGCACGTGTCGAGAGGTATCGTATCCATCATTAATTGGCTGAGCACGCCCCCCTCACCCTCGAAATACCCGTCGATCTCCTCGTACTTGGCTACGAGTCCACGCCAACCCTCGACAGTCAGCGACACCCCCGTGCTGAAATTGTTGATCACTCTCACCACCGGTGAGAAGTTGCCATCCAATCCGAGCCTGAGACCCACCGTTACTTTTTTCGTCCACGAGTTGTTCAGACCGTATGTGGTGGAGAGCAGGAGGTGTCGCTCGGATTTTCTAAGAGCGATGTCGAAGGTCTTGAACAGCCGGCTGCACCCGTCTCCCGATGTACCGGATTTTGATGTAGCCATAATAGTAGCTCTGATGCTCGTTGTTTCGCGCTTGAAGTTGTCGGACTGAATATGGATCGACGGTGTCGGTCAGACTTATCGACACGTCCCCACCATCAGGATCTCACGATTTTGTGTAAAAGTTGACGCTATGGTCACGTCCGATCGAGACGTGCTATTGTCTCGGCTTATAACGAGCTTCCGAGAAGAACGGGTGGTCTGGTGCGGAGTCAGCTTCTGGAAGAAATAATACGTGTTTTGAAATTACCAATCTGATGACCAGTCATCTCCCGATACGTGACAAATGACCGACTTACCATCTATTGTCTACCAGAGAGCGCACGTGCTGATGTTTCTGGTTACAGAGGTGCTACCAGATAGCTAGAGAGAGAGAGAGAGAGGGAGAGCGTACTATTCTAGGTGGCCGTACGGTAGGGTATCATAGCTATTCGGGCAACACCGCCGCTTGACCTGAACCGGTTTACATGTTTTGGTAAGAGTACGGGTCACGACATGGTGCGCCGCGGTCCTCTGTATGGCCCGGCGATCGACAACTATCGGGTCCGCCCGATCAACCACCATACCCCGAATCGAGTTGAAATTTATTCTCAATCTCGACTCGTAGTTCAGGGTGACCCCCTTCACCTTACAGACTTCGCACTCGCTACCGTCGGGTCGACGCACTATGAAGGCGTAGAATTTCGGCCCCCCCGACACGAACGAACGTATAAAACTCCCCTCCCCGTACTGCGCGAGCTCGTCCGTCATTTCCCCTAAAAAATTCCCTACCGCCGGCTCATACTCCCCAGGAACACCTGTCCGACGGTAGATAACGGAATCGGTATCGTAATATAAAACCCGACGCCCGAGCCTCTCAAGATAACTATACAGCTTTAGACGGGCGTGGGCTGTTGTGTAGGCCGCCAACGCAACGTTCGCCAGCGGAGACGGCACGACGCTATCCGTGGTGTACCGCCACCCCACGTAGATCACGTCATTGGTTACAGGCAGGATATCAGTCACCTCGGTATCGGCCCCTACGAGTAACTCCAGCAAACGCCCGCGACTTCGCACAACCTCGGTCTGAGGTAGATTCTCTCGCTGACCGAATTTACCCCAAAACGAGTTTAGACACAGCTTCGATACCGAACGAAGCCCCGGGTTTTTCGCTATTTTCGCTGGATCCAGCACGATACCCTCGACCCGTTTATATTCGGCCAGGTAGCGTTCACGGGATACCTCGTCGGTGCACTCGGTGGGCCACCCGCTGGCCTCTTGTTTAATTTTGAGAAAGGCGTTAATGTAACCAGCAAAAAGCCCCCCCTGCCTCGTGCGGGGATCGTACTGGGTCATCTCGTACTGCCACACCTCCTTTATATTCACGATTTTGTAACCGAGGGCTACGGCTTTCCGCACCTCGTCAGCGACCCAGGTACCCGTGAACGACCGGTCAGCCTCGTTTTCGTGAGGGCAGGCGGTCTGTATCAACCCCTCGCTACAGGCTCGACACAGAGGAAATAGCAGTTTTCCTTTATGCATACGAACCGGTAGCACAGGGTGATAAAGATTGCGCGGTGGTAAAATTGTGCAGGAAATAAACCCCTCGACTCTGCTAACGTCGGTGTTCTCCGGCCCCGTCACCACCTTGCACTCATCCCCCACGTAAACCGTCGGATGACCTACGGGGTATCGTGCTGTCTTACAGACGTAGGGATACAGGGAGCACACGTCGACGTAGTGAATCTCCTCCCCGGGAGTTGTTTCATAATACCGGAAAGTGTTCCCTGTTCGCCCACCGAAAAACGCGTCACGCGGATGCAGCCCACCGCGCGATACCATGGCGTGGTCATTCACGTATTCGCGCAGCGCGCTGCTCCTCCTGTACAAAGCGTCGAACTCGCACTCCCACAACTCCGTAACGCGATACCCCAACGCGATCATCTGTCTTGTTTTCGCGGTGGTCTCCTCGAAGCGCGCGTCTATCGTACCCCCGGTTCTCAACGCTGTGTCCCGATTGACGGTGTAACACTGGGGGCACCCGTGCCAGTAGCACCCGTGAAACTCATAAACATGTTTACTATCCGCATGGTACCCGTCCACAGGGCGTCCCGTTTCGGGGATCCGAAATTCGCGACCCCGTCCGGCGTGGGTCATACGGATGCCGAGCTCCCGTTCAACCCACACGAGCCACTGTATAGCTTTTCTGGATTGGTTACCCCCGCATCGGTACCCACCTGTGGGCAATATACCGATGCTTTTCGGTGGCAAAAACTTTTTACGATACACGGTGAGGCATGCCGACGGTATGGTGGTGCACCGTGTAAACGGACACACCGATCCGCTCTCAAGAAAAATATCGCGAAAGACCGTACACGCTTTCCGGAGGATTTCGACATCGTCTCGGCAATAAGCTAGGAGTTCGCGCTGGAAATTGAACACGGCGTTAGCTCGGACCCGCTCCTCGTACCACGAAAAAAACTTGACGCGATTAGCACCCGTCATACCCTCCACCCCGTAATACCGAGGCTCCGGCAGGGGTCCCTCATACTCCTGATTCTCGGGCGTGTTGAAGAGGTGGGGGAACACTCCCTTTACTACGCTCTCCTCGAATCCGAAAGCCTTAGGAAGGGCTGCGAGAGCCATCGGCATGTACGCGAGCGAGTCCAGGAACCGCGTATGCCCCGTCTCCATCAACCTGATCTTGGTACCGTTCAAAATCACCCGCGGTGGTTCCCGATCCCGCTCGACCAGGTAACGCAGGATAAACTGGGCGTCGAAACCCCCCGCATTATGCGCTATACAGATTATCTTTTTGAAATGTACCAAATCCCGCGTAACAAAATCTACGAACTGTTTCACGGGGTTTTCACGAAAAATGAACTCTCGCTGGAGACCGCAGTCGGGGCAAGGTACCGTGATATCCGATTCGTGGATACACCCTGTGCATACCTGCTGAGCCACGCAGAGATTCGGTACGTGAACATTCACGGATGGGTCCCCATCGAGGGGTTCGCATTGCTGCGTCTCAAAATCATAGAACACGAAAATGTACGGTGCGGTGTCGATCTCGTCTTTTATAGGTGCCATGTAACATGCGTGATTGATCGGCTGGTTCGATTTGCATGGCCCGCACCATTCTACACCGCATTCGTGTTTCCCACCCCGCTCCAACCGATTCACTAGACGTGTACACCCCGCACAGATATATAAGGAATCGCACGTCGATCTCTGGGGGGTGTAAGACCCCGGGGTACGATGTTTCCTAAGACACTCGGGACCGCGAAACGAGCGGTGGCACGCGGGGCACACCAGCTGATTCGTCGTCTTCACGCATTCCGGCACCGTCGCGCAACAGGGACATTTATGCGAGCATCTGTGATCCCCATTCCGGCGATACGCTACGTTGCAGGGCTCACAGAACCGTCGATTAGCCGCCGCGGCGACGATGCTCAGAATCGGCTTGAAATGACGACTTCTAGGTAGATAGAGGATGTTCAGCTTGTCGATGATAGCCAACCCTCGTTGTAAAAGTACCCCCTCCCCGTTATACAGATGATCACCCCCGCGACCGAAGGTGTCGAAGTCGTAGACCACTATCGCGAACCCCTCGTTAGCTAAGTGATTTTGAAACAGCGCGATCTCCCCGATACCACACCCCTCCGCGGGTACAACAACCCCGGCGGCCCGACACAACGCCTCAGCCGCGTCCCGCTGAAGCCTCGACTGACCCCCCCTAATCGCGGTCCAGTACTCGCCGTCGTTCACGTTACCGGACACCCGCTTCGCGTGAGCTCGCGCGGTAACTAAGGCCCGTGGGAGACAGAGCTTATCGTTCGGTACCTTTAAAAGCGATCTTTTGGAGACATCTTCGCACGTCAAGGGTCGAGCCTTTCTTCCACGCCCCATAGGAACACCGACCCTGCTAGCGGTCAGGGTAAAACTCTGATCTACGGCGAAGTCCGAGGCGCTCTGTGTCACGCTGAACACGAGTCTCCAGAGATCCTCGTAGTTGCAGGATCGCACGGGCCGGAAAGAGAGCCCCGCCGAACCACAGGCAAAGTGGGGGCTGTTGAAACCGAATCCGACGTAATTGTCGTCATCAACCCCCCGCATTGCCTGTGTGAATAGTTCTTTGACCGCCTCTTCCAACCACACGATCGGGTTCGCGTCAGGCGGCGGTGTTTTAAGTCTGACGGTCATCTCCCGTCCCGTAAGTTTAAATCTTTCGAAATATTTGGCCACATCCTCGATTACCACATACCTGCCCGTCTCTCTATCTCTCTCGCCCTCAGCGACGATTCCTCTCCCTCGACCGCTCCCGCTCTGCACTCCGGATACCCCGGCTCCGTCGTTGATACCCCCGGCGACATCCCTCGTCGGGACAGAAGGCGGGGTCGAAATAACCTCTGCAGTAGTGTTCCCGGTGAAGACTGCACCGTCACCCCGTAAGCGCACCCGCCCCTGTCTCCTCAACCGCCTCCAAATACGATCGTGTTCTGCCACTTCATCCACGTAATGCGGGATGTACTCCCCCTCCTCCTCGTCTTCCTCCACCCCCTCCTCATTGCCCCCCTCGTACTCCTCCCAGTGGTCAAGCTGCTCCTCGCCATCCACCATTCGTACGCGGTGCTCACGCATTTCGTCGTCCTCCTCCTCCTCCTCCACATTCTCACCCTCATCCTCCACCCCCGCACCGTTGTCGTCATCGTCGTCGTCGTCGGCACTCCCATTATCATCACCACCATCACCCTCCTCCTCCTCCTCCTCCTCCTCCTCCTCCTCCTCCTCCTCCTCTTCTTCTTCGTCTTCCGCCTGCTCCCTATCCTCCTCCTCCTCGTCCTCCGCATCCGTCGGGTCTCCCGAATCCACGTCATACCTCCACGCGTCATCCGACGCTATTTCCTCTTCCTCCTCCACATCCTCCTCCCCACCATCCACCGGCCCCCCCACAACCTCCTCGTGGTCGAATATATCGTCGATGTTCCCCAATAAATCGGCGAAATAAGGTCGATCCGCGTCGATATCATCCTCCACGGCCTCCTCCCTGGTACGGCGTCTACACCTGGGCTGGACGTGGAATACGCTAGCTGCACGGCTCCGGTGCTGCGCCCTGTCGGCCAAGCCCGGCAGCCGCGAGGTACGATCAGCTGAGGTTAGCGTACGGGCGCCATAAGAATAAGTGACGAACGCGATGTCGAGTTCGACTGATTTTTGTCACTCAAAAAGAGTGTGCAGTGTGTTTGGCTGTTCAAATTCAAAGAATAGAAACCCGGATATTCAGTTATATCGGTTTCCCGGTAAAAGCTGGGAAGTGGAGCGTAGGCTTCAATGGATACACGCTGTGAAAAAAAGGTAACTACCCAAGTGAATACGTTCAACACGAACTGTTAGTATGCACACGAATATGTACGTTTTATTCGTTTATTTGTTCTTGAATTACGTCGAAAATTATAAATCTCTTTCACACAGCAGGAAGGACGACAAAGACTGGAAACCCACCAAAGATTCACGTGTGTGTAGTGCTCATTTCGTTGGCGGTAAAAAATCGGAGTTGGCCGAAAGCCCTGCGTATGTTCCAACGATTTTCCCCACTGATCGTCCAAACAAAACTCCTACTCTGGATAGATTTGAGCGATTGTTGAAGAGGAGAAAGCTTTCGGCCGAAAGAACCTCAGATGAAAAGGGAAAAAACGATTTTGAAACAGGTAAACGAATTGGTAAAGGACTTGGAAGGTTTGAAATTGAAAAATGAATATATTACAGGATCTGATGAAATCGCAAATTGTCCTATCAACAATGAGGAAACAACAGCGTGTATTGGATGTCAAACTGACGTATGGGTAGACACGTCCACAAATAAAAAAGATATTCTTTTTTGTTGGCAAGAAGGAAATGATGCCTCATCCCAAACGGAAATATGTATTCTGGAGCCACAAAAACCGGAAAAATTGAATATTCCTCTAAAGAAAGATCAACGGTGTGGACCAGAAGTAGAAATGCGTCCGGGCTTTACAGGCTACTCTGACATTAAATCGGATAAAATGATGCGACAATTAGCTGGTGTCAGTAACAGCTTCTTCACCGTTCTGTTAAATTTAATAGAATTAGGTAAGCACGGGCAGCCAGCGTTTTATACGTCACTAAACAAGGAAGATAGATTGTTGAGTTTTCTAATGAAATTCAAATTGGGTATATCTTTTTGCGCGTTAGCAGGTATTTTCCATGTTCATAGTACTACGGTATCGAGGATTTTCTACGAGATCCTAGAAACGCTGACGTTTAAAACTAAGACGTGGATCTTTTGGCCATCTAAAGAAAGTGTTAAAAAAAATCTCCCGTCATCATTCTACAAATACCCGAATTGTAGATGCATAATAGATTGTACTGAAATACCTACGGACACACCGGCAACTGTAGAACAAAGAGTTCTAATGTACTCGAATTATAAAGGAAGATTTACAGTTAAATTTTTGGTAGTCATTACTCCAGATGGGTATATATGT